>JAQFZC010000065.1:0-95975 GCA_034695205.1 Dicyrtoma fusca
TTAACTTCAAAACCAATTATTTAAATAGTGATTTGATGGGTTTATGCGCGTTTGATCGACAATGCTTCCATAGTGCTTCCTACAGCTGCAGGAGCAAGAATGAGCACAAACTTAAGTGCTTTATAAAATGTTGATGCTAGTTAAAATGTAAAGGAGTATTATGGTTGATTTGACATTAATTATATATGAGCAAGTATTCCGCTAATAGGCCACGACTTTCCTCGACCAAATAATTTTTACAATTTTTATTAGGAATATGTTAGCAGTGCTGTAGTAGGTCTGCGAAAGCCATATATTAATGTTGCGTGTCATCCCCATTGGGGGTACAGGGGCTCGAGAGTATGGTCAAAGTGCATTTTGAGCGCACTTCTACCGGCCGTATTTTCCACAATTATGTACTAATCGACATGAAACTTTTTATGAGGGTAGTCAAGAAAATATTAGGGTGTTTGCAAGAACTTTCCCAAAAAATTCAAAATGGCGCCGGAAAAAAATCCCTAAGTTGACAAATGTTTAAAATTTCGAAATTTCCAAGTTTGCTCTAAATCAGTTTCAAAAGCTACCAGTAGGTGTAAAACAGTAGCACTTTAATAGAGTAACGAAAGTTTTTAAATGTTGTTTTACACCTACTGACAGCTTTTGAAACTGATTTAGAGCAAAATTGGACATTTCGAACATTTGTCAACTTTGGGATTTTTTTCCGGCGCCATTTTGAATTTTTTTTGCAATGTTCTTGCAAACACCCTAATATTTTCTTGAGGACTACCCTCATAAAAAATTGCAATAACTCTTGCGTAGTTATTGTGATTCATAATCACTACATTTGTAGCTCCAGTGAATATTGTTTTCGCAATCACTACAACAAGTCAGTTTTCAACCTTTAATGTTTGACGTGCGGGTTACTGTACCAGAATAGTGTTGGGGTTGTGTATTGTATTTATTTTATTACTGTCAATATGACTTGGCATTGTTATCTTGGCAAATGTAAAAGGATAAATGATGTTGGGAACTTCAAAATTTGCTAATTTTCAAAATTGTTTTTTGAAAATGTTTTTGCAGGTTTAATTACAGAGCTACGGCTTACATGGTGGAGCACGATTACTATAAATTCTTGAATTGGTTCGACGATCGAGCATGGTATCCTTTGGGGCGTATTGTGGGTGGTACCGTTTACCCGGGTCTCATGATTACCTCCGGGTCAATCCATTACGTCTTGTCTTTGCTCAACATTCCTGTCCATATACGAGATATATGCGTTTTCCTAGCTCCAGTTTTTAGGTAATTGTCTCATCTATATTTGAATATTTGGTTTAGTTACAATTTCAATCTAAGGCCAAGTTAAGGGTAGGGCTCACCCAATTGTTTGAAGAATATTTTGAATGATAATTCAAGTTGATTGACAATATTTGTACAATTATAATGTGCAAAGTTTCGAGCCTTGCTGTTCCTAAGGCACTTACGCTTAAGTTTTCAAGTAGGACGTAGTTTGCAACTCCATTTTGTAAGTTTCTCAGGGAAAGAGCAAGGTTTGAAACGGCGCACATTATAATTGTTAGAATACTACCAATTATCTTTCAAAATTGATTTCAAAAAATTTTGTGAGTCCTACCCTTAACTTGACATTATATTATTACCTCACTTGAGTTCTTGACTAGTACAATTTCAATCTGCCTACATGTGCCAACGCTACTAGTGGAGCCACCTTAACATTACACCATCACACCATTACACCCAGACATTACACCATCACATCATTACACCCAGACATTACACCATCACACCATTAGACCCAGACATTACACCATCACACCGTTACACCCTGACATCACACCATCACACCATTACACCCTGACGTTACACCCTGACATTACACTATTACACCCTGACATTACACTATTACACCCTGACATTACACTATTACACCCTGATATTACACTATTACACCCTGACATTACACTATTACACCCTGATATTACACTATTACACCCTGTTATTACACTATTACACCCTGACATTACACCACACCATTAAACCCTGACATTACACCACACCATTAACCCCTGACATTACACCACACCATTAAACCCTGACATTACACCACACCATAAAACCCTGACATTACACCATCACACCAATAAACCCTGACATTACACCATAACACAATTACATACACCATCAACCCATTACACCCTGACATTACACCCTAACATCACACCATTACACCCTAACATCACACCGTTACACCCTGACATTACACACTAACATCACACCATTACACCCTGACATTACACAATCACACAATTGCACCCTGACATTACACCATGCCAATCATCCCAATATCCTTGCTCCACAATGTTGTATAACCCAATATTATTACTCAAGAATAGGACATCACCCAATACTACTACTCTAGGGTGCTACCTTACCCAATATTATCACTCTAGGATGTTACATCCCCATATATTATCACGTTGGAGTGTTATATTACAAAATAATATTACTGAAGGATTCTACATCACCCCAAAATTGCTACTGTAGGGTGCTATCTCTCTAAATATTATTACTGTTGGATGTTACATTACCGAATTTTATCAATCTGGAGTGTTATTTCACCCTATATTATCACCCTTAAGTGCAATCACACAATATAATTACTCTGTAATGTTATATCACCCAATGTTATCACGCTGATGTGCTATATTACCCAATATCATGCCTCTAAAATGTTCGACGATGCTCAAGCCGGAATCCGGTCTGAAATAGGTGCTTGAAATAGTAGATATTTCTGTAGATGTGGCTTTTTCAATTTCGGGTTGTAGATGTAACATTTTCAGTTTGGTTCAGTACGACTGACGGTTATGTCTCTGGCAATTATTAAAAGTGTATTTTATTTATACCATAAGAAAAATCTTTAAAAGAGCAGTAGGTACCAATAAAACTTAGTTTCGATAAGATAAAAGCTGTTTTATTGCTGATAAAAAGAAAATTATAAAATTATTATAATAGGAAACGAAAAAATTAAATAACTAATAACGTAAGCTGCGACGAAATAAATCTTAAACCTAAAATACATTTTTAATAATTGGTGGCAATGCGGCAATACATTGCATTGAAATCGCAATGCAATGGCAATATTCTTTATTTTCAGCTAATATGGCGTAGACACAAGATCTAAGACCCCTTTCTTGTTTAACGCTGTATCAATAAACCGTCGACATAAACATTGTGGTTAATAATAAATTAATATTTCAATAAGCAGGTTATAACCTTCAATCGCAACATTTGGACGTCCTCTTCCAGGATGTAGCTTTGTGGATTCTGCAGTTGCTGAACTTCGCCAAGGCCTGTGCTTTTTTGTGATTTTCTTCTCTACATCCTATGTCCCCGGTTTACCAGTAGATTGTTTTAGTACGGTGGCCTCAGTGACATGCAATAAATTCCAAAATATTGAATTTACGCATTAAATATTCGCTTAGTTGCATCTATTTGATACATGAACATTGGAGGCATCCTTCAAACAATGTTCCCTTTGCTTTGTGAACGAATTTAGTATTTTGTAATAATTGATTTCAGCGGAAAACTGAAGCCACAGACATAACCGTCAGTCGTAACTGAACCAAACTGAAAATATTACATCTACAACCCTATATTGAAAAAGTCAAATCTACAGAAATATCTACTATTTCAAGCCCCTATTTCAAACCGTATACCGGCTTGCCCATCGTCGAACATTTTAGAATCATGTCCAATACTACTACTCTAGGATGTTACATTACTCAACATTACGACGCTGGAGTTACATGACCTAATGTTATACCGCTGAATTGTTATATTACCCAATACTATTACTCAAAAACACTACATCACCCACTATTATTACTCTAGTGTGCTATCTCACCGAATAATGTTACCCTAGGATATTAAATCACCCAATATTACTTGTCTTGTATCTCATCCACTAATATTTTTCTAGGGTGTAAGTATACTTTAAACAAAAGATGTTTTGCACTAAGGGATTTTCTTAATTGATGCCAGATTGAAGCCGGCAAACTTCCGCCAAGCTTTTACTGTAAATGCCACTGAGGAAAGGCGACTACTTGCGTTCTTTAACCCTCTGCTACCTTCAAATGTTGTTTGAAAGTTTTCCCTAACCGTTATCTCCTCCTGATTTTTCATCGGCATCCCTTCTTCCTCTTTCGCTCAAACGGAAATAAATCTTGTTCCCACACTCTTCTTTGATGATTAGAGGAAACGTTTTCAGGTAATGGAACCTTTTGCGTTTAGGAAGGCTGTCTATGATTGGTTTTCTTTCTGCGGGATAATCATTTCATGAATAGGCGTTTGAAACTACTTTAGACTTTCATGCAGCATTGTAAAATTAAATAATAGGGACTGTTTGGGCAAAACCGTACTAATGTCTATAATAGATCGGTGATTAGTTACTCATGCGAAATCGAACGATCACTATCCAATTAATACGTAAGCAATTCTACTGCAAACTATTTACATATTGCGAATTTAAAAAGATGATTTAACCACCCACCTTGTAGAATCATCTGCAGCAAAACAAAATAGTTTTAAGTTTGATTTGTATTTCTAAACTTAAAAAGCTGGGTACGTGTCAATTGAACATCAGCGTGTGCGGGGTGTGCGAATTGTACTGAGTATACATAAGTCAAGTTGGCGGTTTTAGTAAGCCCAAGCAATTAAAGCATTTTATTCATTTTCAAAACACCAATTGCATGGCCTGTGAGGCGTAAGAACTACGGTTAATAAAAATGAATTAAATATATATGAAATAGATGCACGGTAACGTTCTAAGCATTGATATTTATTAATTTCTTACTTGCGACTCCTTTTGAAACAGCAACAGGCAAATGAATCCCTCACAATAGTTTACCTAATAACGGTAATAATTACATTTACAAGCACTTACCCTCTACAATATTTTAAATAGAAAAATGAAGGACTGAAAACGTAAAAGGTGTTTATTTTTTCTACATATTTATATATTTTCAGCAAACTGCCCCTAAAATATTGAAAAGAAAAATAAGCGTGTGTAAAATATTGAGCCACGAATTAGAAATAAAACTACCGATGGCGAGTATGCCCCTGTAATCCGGTGAATAAACTAATACGGGGTAGGCTTTCCTTATAGAGTAATAATATTGCGTAATGTTGTATCCTAGAGTAATACTTCTGGGTGATGTCGTATCGTATTATAAAGTAATACCATTGAGAGACAAAACACGCAAATGTAAAAATAGTGAGTGAGTGATGTACCCTAAAGTAAAACTAATTAGTGACAAAACACTCAAACGTGATAACATTGGTTGAGATAGCACTCTAGCGTAATAATAGTCAATTGTATAGCATCCTAGAATAATAATACAGGGTGTCGTAGTATCGTATTGTAATAATATTGTAGTATAGCACTCCGGCGTGATACAATTGGGTGATGTAGCATTCTAGAGCAATAATATTGGGTGACACAACATTGCATTGTGGAGCAAGGATATTGGGTTTAGTGGCATCGTGTAATGGGTAAATGTCAGAGTGTAATGGGATAATGTAAAATGTGGCTCCTTCAGTAGTCTAGATCTGGTGTCGTGGTCTAGGAGTAGTAAAGTGACGGACATTGTAGCCGACTTAGTACTTGTCAATCTAATATATTGTACATAAATGTTTTGTTATACAGCGGCTTGACAGCAATCGCAACATACTTCTTAACCAAAGAAATATGGTCACCTGGAGCTGGGTTATTTGCCGCTGGTTTTATTGCAATTGTTCCGGGCTACATTAGTCGTTCAGTTGCAGGTTCTTATGACAATGAAGGGATAGCCATTTTTGCCTTACAGCTTACCTACTACTTCTGGGTTAGGGCTATCAAAACTGGATCTATTTTCTGGGCCAGTGCTACAGCTCTCTCCTACTTTTATATGGTAATATTATATGTCGTACATAGAATTTGTAATTAATGTCTTGGTACTTGTTAGGTAATTAACTACATGCTTAATTTTCGTCATGAATTTTAGGTCTCTGCATGGGGTGGGTATGTTTTCATCATTAATTTAATCCCTCTTCACGTATTCACATTGTTACTTATGGGTCGGTTTTCTCATCGTATCTACACATCTTACACAACTTTCTTCGTACTCGGTTTGATACTAAGCATGCAAATTCCGTTTGTCGGTTTCCAGCCTGTTCGGACCAGCGAACATATGGCATCTGCAGGTACTGTATACCTACTTTCTTTTTACAATGTATTAATTTGTTATTCTCGTTCCCTTCTACTTATGAGCTACTATTCCATTAATACGCCACGACTTTCCTCGACTATAAAAGTTTCGAGATTTTTATTAGGAATATCGTAGCTGTGCTTTGGTAGACCTGTGGAAGCCATATATTAATATTGTGTCATCCCCATCGGGGGTACGAGGGTCCCACAGTGAATAATGAGCGCACTTTTACAGGCTTCTATTTCCACAATTTTGTACCGCCTGTCATGAAATGTTTTCTGAAGGCAGTCTTCAAAAAATATTAGTTCGTTTTGAAGACATTTTGTAACAAAATTCACAATGGCACCGGAAAAAATCCCAAGGGTGAAACAATTTGTTAGGTTTATTATTAGGTAATAAGATTTACATCTGTAAAGACTGATTAATCGAAAAATTTATTGAGTAACAAACGTTTTTGAGTGTTGTTTTACACCTACTCCAATCTAATTCAGCAAAGTTGGAGTAAAATTGACATTTTGAAATGTTCAAAATTTGTCAACTTTAGCAATTTTTTTTTGGTTTACAAAATTTATTTAAAACGTCCTAATATTTTTTAAAGGACTACCCTCAGAAACAATTTAATGACAGTCGGTACAAAATTGTAGAAATACAAGCCTTTAGAACTGTGCTCAAGATTTACTGTGGGACCCTCGTACCCCCTATGGGGATGACACACAATATTAATATATGGCTTTCACAGACCTACCATAGTACAACTACCATATTCCTAACTAAAATCTGAAACCTTTTATGGAAGAGGAAAGTCGCGGTATAATAATAGAATAGTAGATCTAAAAGCTGGGCGCTAACGTCTATCATCTAGTATATGTTACCCTTCCAAATGCTGCAATTGGAAGAATTGAAAATTGCCGGTTATTGCGCATCCGTTAACCGTTGTTGCAGACGCGTGTTCACAATACGGTAGACAGCAACAGTAGCTGGCTGCCGTTAACAGACAAGCAGCTCCAGCAGCACCTGTGAAATCTGCAAACAGTGATAGAATAATTTATTAATGTAGTTGTATGCATTGTTTTTGTAAAAACTCAATTTCGCAAAGTACATATATACTGTTTGCTTATCTTGTATATTTGATATTATGAGGATTGGTTTATTCGAAAGTGTGATTCTGCTCGGCACGTAAACTCAAACATTTAATGGGAAGTCGTATTAAGCGCTCAATTCCATTTTATTCTGTTGCAGGTGTGTTTGCTCTGTTGAATGCCGTCGCGTTCTTAAAGTACCTTCAGAGATTTTTGAGCAAAACTGAATTCCGTAACTTCTTCATTCTGGCTTCTGCCGTGGCCGCGGGTGTTGTTTTCGTCACAGTCGTCGGTCTCACGTATGCCGGTTTCATTGCCCCATGGAGTGGACGTTTCTATTCACTGTGGGACACTGGCTATGCCAAAATTCACATTCCAATCATCGCTTCTGTATCCGAGCATCAACCGACTACATGGTTTTCACTTTTCTTTGATCTTCACATTTTGGTAGTTACTTTCCCAGTCGGAATTTGGTACTGCATCAAACACATCAACGATGAGCGTGTTTTCAGTAAGTGTAATAAACTACTTATAAATTAATCTTTGGTCATAAAACGTTATTCTCAAAACTTATATTGCACCTCTATAATTTGTGTAAACTGTTATTTGTATAATCCCGCGTAACACATTTATTATGTTTCACAGTTGTTCTGTATGCGTTATTCGCTGCTTACTTTGCTGGAGTCATGGTTCGGCTTATTCTTACTCTTACACCAGTCGTGTGTGTTCTTAGTGCCATTGCATTTTCGTCCTTGTTTGAGTTGTATCTTAAGGATGATGAAAGTCCGCAGAATGATCAAGCTGGTAAAAATGAGCATCTGTATGACGAGGTACAATTTCATACACAAAACCCTACATTATAATCACAAAAACATGTCGTACGTTGTATTCCGTTTAAGGCCATACCCCACGAGTTTGGAGTTGATTCCTAGATAAAATCGTGAGATTTTCTTTAGTGTCCGTTGGGTGAACCTTTAATAATTCCTGAATTTATGCTAAATCAAGTACGTTTTGATGTTTCAAGGCGGGCAAAGTTCGAAAAATGCCTCATGAGCAATCCAAAGATGATAATTCAGTCGGAGGGAACCTAAGAATCATCGTTCTGATCGCAGTATTATTCATATTACTCCTCTTTGCAGTACATTGCACTTGGGTCACATCAAACGCATACTCCAGTCCCAGTGTAGTACTGGCTACGTACGACCAAAGTGGAAGGTTAGTTGTGCAAACTTTTATGATTACTATTTATTAATTATCATTAAAAATTATTGTTGTGTAATTAGACGCGCATTACGCTGTTATTATACGTAATTGTCAGCGATTGAATTTTCTGCATTTCGCTGACCATTTCAATGTCCTGGCAGTATAAATAACTTAACGGGTTGAAGGACGATAACCTAAGTATTACGGTGCTAGTGAAACACAAGTGATGTTGTTGTCATTTGAATTACTATATAATTGTTTTACTTATGTATTTCTAACAGACAAATTCTGGATGATTTCCGAGAGGCATATTTTTGGTTATGGCAAAACACAGCTGATGATGCCCGTATTATGTCATGGTGGGATTATGGGTATCAGATAGCGGGAATGGGTAATCGGACGACTCTAGTGGACAATAATACGTGGAATAATAGCCACATAGCTCTGGTAAGAAATATTTTAGAATTACCGACATATATTTTTAATTATCTATTTTGGGTTATTTCATGACCAGCTGATAGTTGTGAAAGTACCATACTTTTCTTCCAGGTCGGAAAGGCAATGTCCAGTACGGAACCTAAAGCGTATGAAATTATGACAGCCCTGGACGTCGATTATGTGTTGGTGATTTTCGGTGGTTTAATCGGATACTCCGGTGACGACATCAACAAGTTTTTGTGGATGGTCCGAATTGCTGAAGGTGAACATCCCCATGAAATCAGAGTAAGTACAAACAAACCGAGCAAAAGCTTTAAACTAAGTACCAGTATAATACGTCATTTACTTAATGCACCATGTTCAACTTTTGCAGGAGTCCGATTATTTCACTGCTAAGGGTGAATACCGTGTTGATGAGGAAGCGTCACAAACTATGCTTAATTGTCTTATGTATAAACTATCGTACTACCGCTTTGGCGACGTTCGGGTAAATTTATCATGTTTAATTGAAAATAACACGAACGAATTATTTGGAAGTTCTCATAGTTTCAAGTTGTATTTTTGTATAAACGCAGATTGGAGGCTACACTGGATTTGACAGAACTAGAAATGCTGTGATTGGTAACAAGAATATTGATTTAACTTACCTGGAAGAAGCATACACCTCTGAACACTGGCTTGTACGGATTTATCGAGTGAAAAAACCGTGGGAATTCAATCGACCCCGCATAGCGTTGAGTTCAAGAAAAATTAAAACCAAAGCTAGTCTAACCAAAAAAGTAATAATACTTGCATTTCTTGTATCTTTGTTGAATTTTACTCTTCGCTAAATGTGAACGTACTAATTGCTCGTTTTTTTGTTGCTTTTAGACGAGCAAGAAGCGAAAAGGTTCCCTAAGAAATCGCCCCGTTGTAGTCAAAGGCCAAAGATCAGGGGATTCCAAGTCAAAATAAGAAACTGTAAAATTGTGGGGAAATAATTAAATAAAAAATGCATTTAGTTATTCCCTGCTACGTGAACTGTTTAGAATGAAACCGAAAATTAATCACTGATGCAACATATTTACTTTATTGTAATTTAAATTTATGGCTAGTAACGCGAAATAATTGATAAAATTGTGATGAAAAAAACAAATTATGGTTTTCTAGCAATGCTTCAAATTGTCATTTAATGAACTATTTCAACAGCATCATAATTTTATACAAATTACCAAATCATTTCTTGTCCGACTTACAAATACTACTATTTTCTTCTTATTGTTGTTTTTTATTCCATTACTAAATTATATTACACTTGTAATATGCGTACATAGTTCATACCCATCGTATGAAAAGCAAGTATTCCGTAATAAATTATTCATCAGATAATTGAAATTATAGCGTAGTACATACAAATTATTTAGTATTGCTTACCTACTCGTCCAAACTCTCTAGTTAGCGTGGTTTTAGTTGTAGTATGAGGAACGTACATTCGTATTACCCTAACACCACGGTTCTGGTGCCCAAAGCATGGGTCGTGGGCATAGCAGACTGCAGGTCAAAATTGATTGGACGCGATTTCTTACCAACCAAATCGAATATTACCGGTAATATTAACGCACACATTTTTTATTGTTATGTTCTAGTTTGTAGAGAATTTTGTGCTGAAGAAAACTAGCTATAGCACATTAAATTTGCCCCACGTTTAAAGAAGATGAAAAAAGTTAGGGACTCAAAAATTGTGGCTCCAAATTGTGTGGACACTGGAATTATTTAATGATTAAAAGATAATTAAATAATTAAACTTTTATGATTTTATAAATTTGGTATTAAGCAGGTCCTCCTTTGGCTTCAAAATTCGGGTTTTCAGGCAATTTTGATTACAAATAGCGAACCCCCGAAGTTCGTTCTTGTTGTGGTCACAAGTATGATCAATATGATCCGGACTCCGAAGTGTCTATTTGGGTACTTTAATTTTTTTTATTTACATGACCTGGATTAGCTCAGCCGCACATTTTTGGTCATTATCCTGTTCAAAGACAACATCTTAAACATCAAGTGTGCTTATTACCAAAAAAGAAAAAGAAAAGTTGAATTATTTAATTAATTTTAAACCATTAAATAAAAACTGTCGAAAGAATTTTTAGCGACGATTTTTGACAGTCCATAAGTTTTTTCATCCTATCTTTAAACGTTGTTCAAATTTTTTAAGCTATAGCTAAAGTTTTGCACAAAATTGTCTACAAACTAGTACATGAGAATAAAATATTGGTACTACTGGTTTATTACCGATATTATTTGATTTTGGTTGGCAAGAAATCGCGTCCAATCAATTTTAACCTCTAGTGTAAATATTATATGGTTGTATTGTTTTTAAATGGTTAATTTTTATTACATAACTTTTATAAAATAGATATCGTAACTTTTAAATTTTAATACTTTGTGCTGAAGCTGAAAAATTTAGTAATTTTGTTTACGGGAATAAAGAAATTGTTCGTACTTGAATGGGTATACATACCTCAAAGTGTAAATACTCCGGAATGTTTTATGTGAGTTGAAGGATTACAAAATTGGCGTAAGTATTAGTTGGTTGTTGGTTTGTGCAAAGTGTATATTAGGTTTCAGTATTGGCATACATCATAGTAATGCATTGTACTGCGCATTAAAGTGTAGATGATAGGAATATCGAGAGGTAAAGGAATGATGGGAACAAAAGTAATACGTATTCCCAAAAGAGCTCGACAATGAAAAAATATTTCCGCAAACCGTATATCGTAGATATAACTTTATTTCTTAAAATCCTGACACAAAGAACCAGTCTAAGAACTTAGCACTGCATAATATTCTAAATACTTATTCTTATTTACTTGTATTAAGATTATTTAGAAACGATGCTCTTAATCAAATTGGAAATTAATTTGCATTTATTTGTTGCCATTTGGTTACCATTGATACACAGTATGCACAATCAACTACTTATGTAATGTAATGATGTATATGTAATTTGAATTTGTTTACAACTAATTAATGGTAGGTTAGAGTAGTTGGCGGGGGTGTGAATGGATTCATCTTTTCGTAAATTGTCCTGCTAGTAATAGTTCCTAGAAAAATTTCTATCGTTTTGTAAGGATAAAATTGTACAATTAATTTTGTGAATTTATGGAATGACTTAATTTATGAAAACAAAATTACAAAAAACCGTGTTCAGAGCAGGAAAAATTATTAAGTACAGCCTAAAAACGGGGGAAACTCAATAAACGTTCGCCAAAAAATCGAGAGACAAAAACGGAAATGTGTCAGCAAAAAACAGGAAACAACAGGAAATTTCGCTTGCAAAAACAGGAATAAGCAGGAAATTAATATATTCATAAACAGGAAATAAAATTTCTAAAATAGGATTTTTTGGTCCGCCTTACAAATTAGTCTTAAGTTGGTATTTGTTGCTCAAATTTTGTTTTATTTTTTTAATAAATAGGACGGAAAACCATATTTGTTTTGGCAAGACTTGCACACTACGTACATAATAGGGACTCTCTGGTGCGGTGCTAATACTACATGAAAAAGTCCGTTCCAGTCGATTGAGTGTCAGAGAGTAAACAAAGTTATTTCATAAAAACTTACATTAATAATTAATACGATTTACTTGGAGGAACCCACATTGAATGATTCATGAAATAAAAATAATGTAATGGTGTAATGTTAGGGTGTAATAGTGTAATGTTAGGGTGGAATGGTGTATTGTTAGGGTGTAATGGTGTATTGTTAGGGTGTAATGGTGTAATGTTAGGGTGTAATGGTGTAATGTTAGGGTGTGATGGTGTAATGTCACAGGAAATTTCACTTGCAAAAACAGGAAAAAGCAGGAAAAGATCTTTAGAAGCAGGAAATCGCATTTCCGTAACAATATTTTTTAAAACGCCTTACAAGTATAGATGAGACAATTACCTAAAAACTGGAGCTAGGAACACGCATTTATCTTGTATATGGACAGGAATGTTGAGCAAAGACTTTGTAATGGATTGACCCGGAGGTAATCATGTGACCTGGGTAAACAGTACCGCCCACAATACGCCTTAAAAGATACCATGCTCGATCGTCGAACCAATTCAAGAACTTATAGTAATCGTGCTCCACCATGTAAGCTGTAGCTCTGTAATTTAACCTGAAAAACATTTGAAAGAAAAAATTTTGAAAATTAGCAAATTTTGAAGTTCCCAGCATTATTGATCTTTTTGGCTTTGAGTGTTTTTTTGAAAACTGCGATTTACATACTGAAGGTTTTTTCTCGTAATCGACTATTGAAAGTTGTACCAAAATGTCAGGCATACTGATTTTTTTAGATTCTACAGATCTAGAAGTGGAAACTATGGGAAAATATTTGAATAAACTGAAATTAAAGAATAGACTAGATCAGGAAAGTTGGCGGCGTGCACATTGTAATGCGGCCGTGTCTATAGTTTTATATGGCATATATATATGGATGCCAGGAATCGCTTATTTCAACTTTTCGGTTAGTGGTGCATCAAAACCCCACAATTTTCTTTTTAAACATTGCTACATGTTTTAAAACATAAAAATGTGGGGTTTTTATGCACCACAGTTCGAAAAACGGTTTTGAATTAACATGGCGAAAACCGAAAATACCCGTCGGTTTTACGATTTTTGGCACCAAAAAAATACCATAGTATTCCGTTAGCATACAAATATTTTTTAGATAGTTTTTCGAATAATTGTCCAAGAAATAAGACAAAAATTAATGATTGTTTTTGCATATCCCGGGTCCTCTCGACATCCGGTGAATAAATTTTCAAAATTTTAGAGCCAAAACGTTTCTTATGTGATAGGTAATTGATGGTACAACATTAATACAAGTTCAAGGTATGTCAAACTTCGGCAGCTGTTTTAAAAAAAACTCACTCTTGAGCGTAACAATGCCAAGTCAGATTGTCAGTAATAAAATAAATACACAACCCCGACACTATTCTGGTACAGCAAGTTTAATGTCAAACATTAAAGGTTGAAAACTGTCGTGGCTCAGCTAGAGCAGTAAAATTGTGAATTATGATTTCAGAATTCACAATTCAGAATTTTTGTAGTGATTGTGAAAACAATATTCACTAGACCTACAAATGTAGTGATTATGAATCACAATACCTACACAATCACTATTTAAATCACTACTTGGTTTTCTAAATAAAACTTTATTTAGGTGTCTTAAATTTTATTCGTTCATTAATTACGTCAGCACCATAGGGGCAGAGTGTCCATTTATGTTAGTCTTAACTAACTTAAATAAGCTTAGTCTAACTTTAATTCTTAAGCTGCCCCGATCAAATCCACCATGACACGAACTAACTTTACCTGTGGTTCTTTATTGCTTGGTCAATGATTTGTTGAGGATGGCTCGTGACTCCTTTTATGAAAGTGCAAAAACGGTCTCACATATCAGAGTTAATTGCGCAGTGACGCTGGATAGGAGCAGTAATTAGAACTTTCGAACGTACCTAGTCTACTGGTCACATGAAATCGATGTTGATTGAGGTTGTTTTTATGAACTTGTTGTCACTAAAATTTTAAATTGAGTTATGTAGAACTTTTTGAACTAGGCCAGAGGTAACCCACAAAAAATCACTGGCCAATTTAGAGACCCAAAAGTGAAACAAGACCGTGTTTGATTGTGTCTTCAATCAGGGGCAGTTTGAGAATGTAGATTGCCACAATATCTGCTACCACACCACAAAAAGTGTGAGTAACGCATGGCCTTATTCATTTTTTTGCTTTATAGGTAATGTATTGAAGTGTGACATGATGTATAGGACATGTATCACGGGAATTTAATATTTGATAATTGGCATGTTTAAAAGTTAAGGTAGGATGAAATAATGATACTCGGGAAGTGCCTCATAACTAAAGCCCATGCTACGTTATAATCGTTTACTGTGACCTGGTTAATCTCTGAGGTCAACTAAATTTGATGTACCTACTATTATTTATCTTTTAGTCTATAATTTCTCCCGTCACTTGAAACTGCTGAATTCGATTTCATTTTGATAACCTCAAGCGTAGAATGTTGAATGTGAAAATAAAATAGAAAAATAAAATAACGCTACAACAATGGCGAACTTTTTGTTCTTTAATTTTAAATGGTCGAGTAATTTTATAATAATAATCAAGGAATACTCAAGGAATGACAGCTAACAGGTTCCTTCCGTCAAAATCTTTTTTAATGTGAATAGTAGTTACGGACGCGGAACAAAATTTAAGGTCGGAAAAAAGTATCCGTCTTCCGTCGCTTATTTTGTTCCGTCAGGCTACGGAAGAATCCAATGTGAATCAGCTTTAATCCTTATGGAATTTGAGTGTAATCTGGGTGAAATGTGACCGTGTTCTGAGTGAAGTGTGGGTGTAATCTTGGTGAAATCGTGATGCAATTTGGGTGTAAGCTGGGTGAGCTGTGGGTTTAATCTAGGTGTTTGGGTGTAATCTTGGTAAAAGGGTGTAATCTTGGTGAAATTTGGGTGTATTCTTGGTGAGATGTGGGTGTGTAATCTGGGTGTAATGGATTACATCCGGGTGGCTTCTTTAGTAACCTTCTTCACCCATGAACTCAGGGACGGTCAAAAAACTTCATCCATAAAAACGACATATTGACGTTCGCTGCCCTGACCCCTGGCTTTTGTTATTAGGCGTTCTTTATCATCTGAACGAGTAAGATTTAATTTAATTCCTTTCATTTCCTTGTTAAACGTTATAATGAGTAAAGCCTATAAGGAATGCCTAATAATAACAGAATCTTATTCACTGGCTTATTTAACTCTTTGACCTCTCCTGAGTATGTGGCTCAATTGAAAAATGTCAACTGGTTTAAATTGGCAACCACATTGTCGTATGATAGTCGGTCATTGGTGCGGGAACTGTCTAGGTTTTGAACCTGTTTAAGGTCGTAGTATTTCTGGAATTCACTGAATTTTTCTTTTTCAACTCACTCTAGTGAATAGCTATTAACCCTTCCAGTCATAACCTATGGACACGCTGTCCAGCACCCTTCATTTTGTCAGTATTATTGTAATAATTCCTAATGTACATTACCAAGGGGGTTGTGAATTTTTATATGCCTTCCTTAATTAATTTTGTGCTCACTGTAAAATTTATACTACTATTGAAGCTAAAACAAACGCACAATAAAATCAGAAAGTAAAGGAGTTGTGATAACGACGGCCATTTACTATGCTTTTTGAATGGTAGCAGCTACAGCACGGGAGAGCGTTTCGCAAGTTACGCCTGTGGAGTGAGGCAGACAGTCTAGAACAAGTCATTGAGAAAATATCACTGCGTCAAACGCACGACCATCGATTTGAGACGTCGTGTCCCGCTAGCATAGAGAACGTAACTTGCAACAGGCTCCCCGTCAGCTGGTTGTACCACAATGTTAAGCATACGGGACACTCTGATAAGAGAGAAGTTAGCCAAAAATATTCCATATCAAAGTAAGAACTTAGCCGAATTTTTATCCGAATGTCGCTCTCTAAGAATAAAATTATAATTGGACCAGCGCAGGGGCAGAACGCCCGAAATATGTAAAACGCCCACTATCGCCGTTTTTGTCAAAATTGGCATTTTTTCATTTTTTCAAAAAATTGCACTTTTTTCATTTTGTCCTTACTTCTCGAGAATATAACTCGTTCATTTATTGACAGATTTCTGATCTGACTGCCGACTTGGAACAGCGGCATCAATATCTAGCGTGGCTGTCGCCGTTTTCTTAACACATTATTTGTATAATAAGATATCAGATCGATTCACAGTTGCGCTTGAAGAATTGCAAGATTTTAATTTGAAGGATGTTTGGACAGAACTGAGCCGCGTCATGGCCGCCTATGTATCTAACCTAAAATTTAAGACATTAAATTACTGGGTTTGTGGGAGTTTTGGACTCTTGGGGCTTGGGCAACTCAAATGATCTGCCTGCGTAAGCGCGAAGCTCAAACACATGGATCTTGTGAACGTGAACATGTAAAATGTTTTGCAAAGGTCTGGTCCGACAACCCGTCAGTTATTAGGTAATTATCGATATCAATTAGTGGTCGGACTGGTCCGTTCCTGGACCATATTTTCCGTTCCGGTCCGTTCGAAATTCGATAGGAACGAAAACATGCAGGTACGGAACGGAACGGAACAAAAATTTCCGTTCCTACCAACTTTTTCAAAATTGTTTACACAAGATTAAAATAATTATTGTAAGATAAAGTTAGAAAACGAGCAATTCAGTGTTCTTTATTTTTACTAATTATCAGTTCATAATTCATATAATAATAAAGGGAGTTGGGGGTAAAAAAACCTGCGTCCATTTTAATTTTTTTGTCGTTAAACCTGAAAACAAAAAGTGAAAGTTGAATAATGTCACTATTAAGAGCCTTAATGCCTTTCATTTGCTCCGAAATATTTCTGAAAAATAAAATTAGTGAAATAAAATTAGTTGTAAAATCCAAAATCACCTGGATTTTTCTCTGTAGGGGTAAACAAGAGACCGTTCGGGGTAAAAAGCAGGTGCGTAATTAACTGCTGAAAATCAACGTGATTTTGATGCTCATTGGACCCAATTACATTACTATGTTCTACGTTACTTTTCAGTTAACTATTGCTTAGAATGACAGGAAGCATACTAAAATTACATAATTACAATTAAATCTTTCTACATGATTTGCTCATTTGAAAATGCCCTATATTACGATGATCTCTACAACCTTTTTAAAAACAGCTTTTATTTAACGAAGTTTGGAAAAAAAAGTGCAAAAAACCCTTAAAACTAAACAATACATCTTGTAAATTATTTCAGTTGGTTAAAATAGAATATTTAGAGCATTTTGACCTCTTACTTCAACTTTTAGATTTCTGGTTTTTTTTACCCCTAAGCCAGTCGTTTTTACTTTTTTTCTAGAACATTTGTGAAAGGAGCATAACTTTTAGTGACCATAACGAATTCGAGTTAATTTGATTGCATGTTGTAGAAAATCAAATTCTGCATCTGGTAAAAGGCGAAGCCTAATTTCACAGCATTTTGTAGCGCCGTAAAAGCCGCACTCTCATATAAGAAATTTTAGGTTCTACCTGGACGTTTTGCAGGATGTCGACATTTCGAGTTCAGATCGTTTACCTCCGAGTCGGAGGTAAACGATGTATGGTTTCTCACGGATCGGATATACGTCCAACCGATCCGATATCCGATCCGATGTCCTTACGGATGATCATCAGTTATCCGCATCCGATCCGAACCAGTAACGGATCGGATTGCATGCTAACCGATCTGTAGTATGATTTATCCGAAACCGAAGCGCGGTTACACAATAATACACATGTATTTATAATTTTAACGCTAAATTCCCGAGACAGATAAAAACATTTAGCCTTTTAAATACCTCTTTTATTATAAGCCCTGCACTGCTATAAAAGCCAGACGTGAATTCAAATAAAGTAATTTAGAATCAAGGAAAATATAATGCAATAATCCCCAAACCATAAAAAATATAAATAATAATTATTGTTATTGTTCTACTAAACAAGCTTATTTGTCCGAACGAAATTAAAGTTTTAAATGTAAACTTTGAACTCCAAACTCTTAAAAATGAAATTCTTACAGACTACAAACAAATACTGAATACTACACCCACACTGCAGCAAGCAGAGCCTGGTGACGGTTGCTGTAGACCAAGTTCAAGGCACAGAGCTTCTAAAGCTTGGTTATGGGAATGAATTTACATGTAAAAATTATACAATTACTGACTTTTTAAAATTAAATGTTGTCCGCTAAATCATTGTTAGCGCAAAAATTTCAAATACCCAGCCGCGGATGATCCGCGGCTAATTGACTTCGGACCGAATAGGATTTATTTTTATCCGATCCGATCCGTTTGCGTCTCGGGATCGGATAAAGCTCCATCCAAATGAAGCTCCATCCGAATCAAAAATTCTGCGGATCGGATACATTGGTTATCCGATCCGCATCCGAACTGCGGATTTTCGTTATCCGATCCGAAATATCCGATCCGTGAGAAACCATTTGAAACTGGAAAAACTGACCTAACCCCGACGAGAAGTAAGAAAACAAGGCAAGGTAGCAAAAGAAAAGGGAGCACAAAAATAAATTATAGTTTCCTCCAACGTTTCATTACCATAATGCAACCCAGCAAACCACAGAAAGTGAAAAAAAGGTAAAAGAGGGTCCAAAATTAGTTAACCGGTTGGCAGATAGTCAGGGTTGGCGAAAAAGTGGAATCAACAAGCAATAAAGTGGCGGACCAAGAGCATGGTTGGAATAGTCGTTACATTACCAGTTTCCAACTACGGGCCGACGAATTATATATGGTTTTGTAACTACGCATATGTTGTGCTGCCCACCTTTGGGCCAACAATGATATTTTCGATGCAAAATCAGCGTTCAGAAACGGTCGGGCCTGAGTCTGAGTCCTGACTATTATTGTACTATTGGCGATGCGTTTGGGCCATTGCATTGTCATGACGAACGAGCTTCGGTCTGGCAGCTTGCAAGTATTATATTCGAGCCCACTGCTTGCGCTCACCTAGTCTATTCGGATTCTTTTGCATGCTTTAGTATTGGACAAGCATATGCCTCAGTGCCTCAGTGGAACTCGGGGACGGGCATGCCGTAGCTGGTGATATTTTGAGACTACCGTCTACCAGTACCAGCAGCAGCAGAAAAGAAAGAATTCAATGCGATATACATATATACACATTTCATTTCTGAATTGTGAGTTTTTTCGAGTGACTTTGAGTATTTTTGTTGTTCGTCCTTGTTAAAAAGTTAATTTTATTTTGCGAGCCTTATTACCAAGGTTGGCCACATTTCCTGATTTTATGGTTTTCAATTTCCTGGTATTTCCTGATATTGCGTTTAAAATTTCCTGGTATTTCCTGATTTTTTTATTTAAGTTTCCTGGCATTTCCTGATTTTTTATCAATAATCCCGTTTTCATTTTTATCACTACAAGCATCGTTTTGCGGTTGCATTTTTTAGTATTTCTTAATTCAATTTGTTTGCACTTGTTTAAGTTGTATATTATTTTCTTTTCAAAAATGCTTAAATTATACTATAATATATTGTTAAGATTTTTTCATCGTAAGTTTTAAATAATTCGAAATTAAATTCGAAAAATCGGAAATTTTAAGCAAATATAATTCTTATTTAAAAAAGTTTCTTGATATTTCCGGATTTGCAAAGAATTTCCTGATTTTTCCGGATTTTGTTTCCATATATGGATTTTAGGCATTGTCATTTCTGACTGGTTGGCCAGGCGCAAATCCACATTTCCTGTTATTTCCTGAATTTCCCGATTGGCCAACCTTGCTTATTACACTGTACTGTTGATCACTACGTTAAAAATATTGATTGCAGATAGATTAGTGACAATTAGTAGTTGTGTTGTTCTGGTTTATTCCTTTAAAGTGATACCGTTGTTAGTATTTATTGTTTTCCCCATTATTCCACTCAGTCTGACGGCTGATATCAGGTAAAAAAGAACCAGACATTTCCCTAGCCCGTGTGTAATTCAATCTTCTGAAATGTGGAGAGCTATTTGCAGATTTCATGTTGTGCTAGAAATTAATACCTGTGTAACATGTGAAATTTCAAACTAGTGAAGCAACTGAATCAACAGTTAATAGTGTAATTAGGCGTCTGCTCGCAAAGTTAACTATAAAATAAGTATGTATCTGCAAGTGTGCAGTAATTAATGTACCTAGCCTAAAATAATGCTATAAGTGGGAATTATATCATTTGTCCCCGCTTTTTTGTCCCTCCAACTTTTACCCCGTATTTTTGTCCCCGGCCACTTTTACCCCCGGCATTTTTCTCCCCACTTTTTTGTCCCCCGGCATTTTTTACCCCAAGCTTTTTTTTACCCCGGCTATGTTTACCCCGTGGTTTCCCCCTTTGCCTTCTTGACCCTCAGTGTTTCACTATCACTTATCTTTGCATTTGAGTTGCTTGCTTTCAACTTCGTTCATAATCATATTTTAAATATTTTTAATACTTAAAGCGTAAATAGTCGGTTAAGAGGCAAATCGAGTTGCAGCTAAATAAAACTAAAGGCAGAGTGGTTCATATCCTCTAACTCTTGAAACACAGTTGTGCTGATGAGTCTATAGCGTCTCAATAATTAATTAAAGAACTGATTATGTCCGACTTTGCTTTGGCCAGTGTACAAAATACTGATAAATGGATTTAGTTTTAGTTAACACGATAGGAAAACGTGATTTATTTTTTGTTTTAGCTTCTAATTCACTCTTTAATTCAATAAAATGTATTTTGTTTTACATATTATGCATTTTCATTAAATAAAAAATTAGAAGACCTACATAAAAGTTGGTCAGTGAACGAGTGATTAGTAGATTGTAACCTGTAGTATGTGTATTGTTCCATCCTTCATTGTGAGTCGTCGCTTTCATTAAAAAATAATCATAATATAATTTAAATAATGCACAATGCTGTAAGAATGAATTTGTCGAATTTTTATGATCTCCAACAGGTGCATAACCATATCAAAAATGAAGCATGGATAAGCACAACTTTGTTTTTAAGAGTTCGAGGATATGAACCACTTTGCCTTTAGTTTTATTCAGCTGCAACTCGATTTGCCTCTTAACCTACTATAAGCTTTTAAGTATTAAATTTTAATATTTAAAATATGATTATGAACGAAGTTGAAAGCAAGCAACTCAAATGCAAAGATAAGTGACAGTGAAACACTGAGGGTCAAAAAAGCAAAGGGGGAAACCATGGGGTAAAAAATGCCGGGGGACAAATTAATGGGGGAGAAAAATGCCAGGGGACAAAAAAATGGGGGAGAAAAATGCCGGGAGTAAAAGTGGCCGGGGACAAAATGCCAGATATGTCTATGTGTCATACGGAATCACGCTTTGGGTCATGCGAATAAATCACACCAAGAATTATCACAAGGATGTCGGTTGTACGTCTAGCATGGTTGAGCATGCACACAATTTACACAACAAAGAGTAGTATGTACGCTTATACTACAAGAATGCAATTAAAACCACGTCAACAATCATAATCCGAAATACGTTTTCCTGTGAGCGTATGACATGCTACGAAGTACTTTAGTACTTTTCTGTTATTTTAATCACGTCCTTTTAAAATTTCGCGGACAAAAGTCTAGTCCGTCAGCATTCAGCATTCAGCAAGATAGGCATGTCGTATTTCATTCAGGATGCAGTTGAAACCACGCCGTACGCCGTTTCTACTTTTGCCTAGCTGTTGTGAACTACATTGATTAAGCTAACTTTTATTAAGTTTTTTAGTTTGTCATTATAACAAGCTACTTGTTGTAAGTGTCGTGGTACAGTTTTTTTTAACTTTTAAAAGCGATAGTTCCAACATCTTGTACCAAAGCGAATTTGTTGTACTTTCGCATAGAGTAGAGCATGAACAAACCAAATATGTTTGGTTTTTTTCTAAACTGGTAAGGGAGGCCCGGGTAAAAAAAACAGGCACTAGATTTTATTTAACTGGAGCTGAATAAGAGCATGAAATAAGAATCTAAGATACGGAAACTATTAAGGCTTTTGTTATACTTGAAATTCTAGAAAATGTTTACAATTACGAAATTATTACTATTAAATTTTTTAAAAAAATCAAAATAACTGAAATATTATACGTCCGGGTAAAAAAAACAACGGTCATCGGGTAAAAAAAACACAAGTCACCGGGTAAAAAAAACAGCAGTCACGGGTAAACTAGCCATAGATTAATGAGCCATAGATTATTTCTATGGCTAAATGTGTCAACTGCGGTTGTTTTTTTTACCCGTGAAGTGTTGTCCTTTTTACCCAGACATAAATTATTAGCAGAACATTTTTAAAATCCCAAAAAATAACGGTTTTGAGGTTATTGTGGCAACTAATTTTGAATTTATGGCGTAGAAAATCAAATTTTGTGTCAGAAACTGGTGTACACTATGACTAAAGATGAACAGCAAGGGAACAGCAGTCACACTCCGATGAGGAAAATTGTGACTAGTAACGGCAAATTGAGCATGCGTATTGTTTAAAATTTAAAATGCTTGCCGCTTTTTTATTAAAAACGAATACATTTTTTAGAAATCATATTTTAGATTGTTTTTTAATGCTCGTTTTTTTGACGACAAAAGTTTTGAATTTTAGTGGAGCCAGAAGACGGTATTAAAGTTTTTCCAATGCTGTTTTTTTTACCCGGTGTTTTTTTTACCCGGGCCTCCCCTACACTTTTACCCTTCACTGTAAATCCTGGGTTGCGTTGCAAAAGGTCTCTAAATCCATTCTGGCAAATAAAAAGTAAAACGGTTAAAATCCTGCCCTGGTTAGTAGTTTCACAGAAAAATAAAGCACTTCATATTATGCTTTCCTAACGTATAAATAAACCTGCTGTCTTAAACTTTTCAAAACAACACATATTTTGCACCCACTAAAGTCACGTTTTGAGATTCAAAAATAATTTCAGTAAATTTAGACGTGCGTTACATTGCATTCGAACCCACGATATATGTCAGTACATATATAAGTTTAGAACTTGGTACAACTTCGTACAGACATGTAACGATCAAGGAACCCGCAGGTACAAACAACGTTGTCGACGTCCACATATAATTCTATCAATAGCGTCTTGTGTCCTGTTCCACGTCCAATAGTCGAAACCCATCTTGTGCGTATATGTATCATCATCTATAAAAAAACAACGGGGAGACTTTCCATCTTTTCCTATACAGACCAGAGAACAGTGTCTTAATACAGAATAGAAGGCCTAGTCTCCATATCTGTAACTGTGCGGGGTTTTGGTAAGTGGGATGTGATGTGTAGACGTCGACAATCGAGAATCAGGAATCACCGTTGGCTCATTTAATTCTTCTCGCCTCGTCCACTCTCATCGTTAGAGACTATTTTAACAAAAATACGAAACAGCAAATTTGTAATTAGCAAACCAAACATGGCACGTCTCAATTATTCAAAGGTAAGGCCTAATCATCCATCAAACAACTTGTTAAACACCAAATGTGGTTCATCTTTTTTCTGTTTTCAAATTATAAACGGCTTTTAAATGATACAAAATGTTCTAAATGCTTTTTAAAAAAACAGAAAAACTCTAGTCTACTCAGATCAGCTTCGAAATGCTTACTTCTCTTTGGAAAATAAAGGGGAATAAGTGAATGTATTATAAATGCGATTTTATTTTTGCTTCTCTAAATTATCCTGCAAAACTTTCCAGATTTATAAATTCTCTGCTTTCTCCATATTTCTCCCTTAAACTAGACTCTTCTCAGTGCCAAGTCTGATCAAGGCGCCCCAGCTAGAAAAAACGAGGTAGGCATATATACATATAGGTATGTTGGTACATAATTTTGTAGCTACATGTACGTAATGGATCAAGTGAAAAGTGAGTGCAATTTTTCACATCATTTTACCAATTTACCACTCGGCTTTCGATGGTTCCCAAATAAAGAGTAAAGATACAGACCTGCACAGAGGGAAGGGGGAAGTGTAGACAGATAACGGACGCGTGTGTGTCTATCTGTAAATAAATAAACTTGGACATCTTTCAAGGTAAGATCGCAAGGGAACCATCATTTATTTTCTATTCTATCTACGCTTTTTTTTCCATGATCGCATTTTCTCTGTTTCTGTCCCTATACGCTAGAATCTCTCTCTCCCTCTCTCTCGTCAGGACAGCGGATCCGCTAGTCAAGACGTCGAGGCTAGACTGCCTAGCAAAATCTTCTCTTACGGCTATTTTTTCCCTTGTCATACAGTGTGTGACCTCAACACTTGGTACTTTGGTGAGCGCATCATTTATTTATAGCCGATTACCCGATTCATGCTACAGACACCAACTATATGTAGGTAGCTACATAGTGCTAGTAGCACTGTACACACATACGCCAACTTATTTCAACAGTGAGTTACTTTACTACTGCCGGAATTTTCAATTATCAATAAGTGCTAATTTCATCCACGAATCGTCTGACTAGTTATTGAATGCCAATCAAATTACAAAATTACTAGTTTACTTGCATGAACGCTTTAAGCATAAACGGAAAGGACCTACTAGCGCACTGCAGCTTCCCCTTAATCCAAATTCCAAAGCCCAAAATGTCACAGTATATAATTTTTCATCTTAGCACTTTGGTAAATACGTAGGGAGTCACCGTGTGTGGATGTCAGAGCAAGAGCCCACTACAATACATTCTTAGATTATACACACTCGTGTAGCCATCAAATTATGATTATTAAATGCATAAATACCACCAACGTGGATGAGACTGGGTTAACTTCGCTTGCTTTCCCCCCGTCTTCTTTTCCTCCTAGGTATTTTCATCATTTTAGTATAGTGTGTATAGGTAGAGGTATATTTATACTTTCTACACTCGGTATTTCCCTATTTTGCATCCCACGAAATTGGAATATCTTTTGCACAGCTCAGAGCTTTCAGAGACACAGGCGAGAGGCTGGCAAAATCTAATGTTGAGACGAGGAATTTTCTTTCTTCTGGTCTTGGTTCGGGATGCGAGGACGGGAATGACTTTTAGTCTGCCTGCCTGTATTAGGTACGATAAGAGCCTCCAGAACCAGCATAGCAGATGAAGTAGTGAAAGCTGCCGCAGCTCTTGTTGCCCGAAACCGGTTTCTTTCTGTCGACGGCAAACCAACTCAAAACCCAGAGAAATAAGGAGCCCACACGAAGAGACCCACCAAGATCAACCCAACGCTCGCAATTCACAACTCACCAAGAAGAAAATGAAAATCCTCTTCTTGCATCATAATTCTCTGGGCTAATCGACCGAGCTGAAGTTGTAAAGAGGAAGAAGACGCTGAAGAACTGAAGAAGGCCGCAGTTTTCGGGATTCTCGGGTATAATATGTAGTTGAGTTGATAGTAGGGTGTGTTGGAGAGTAGTAAGTGAGTCCTCTGAGTAAGTGAGTTGGGCTGAAGTGAGTGGAGTTTAGAGAGAGAGAGAGAGAGAGAGAAGCGACCATATCCGAAACTACCCGGCCCTCCGACCCATGAATACAGATAATATTAAATATATATTTTCTCCACTCTTCATCTACCACCATCCACACAATTAGTATGTATTTATATGTACGAGACGTATTTAGCATTTACGGACGGATGCATTGCTATTGCTATTGTGCGGTGGTATATTGCTCTTCCTGGTCCGCGGGTTTTCCCTGGTTCTGACGAAGTGATCTCTTAGAAGCTTCTGTATTTATTCTCTCCCGTCTTCGGTATTTCGTTAAGGAGCCTCTCAAGAATGACGTTGTAGAAAAGACTTTCTAAATGCTGAAAACGCCACATTGTGCACGTTTGAAACTTGAATCTTAGATGTTGCTTGGTTAGTAACTGGGTTCTGTAGGTTTTGAAACCATGTTTTTTAGGTTCTGCTTGTTTTGAAACCGCGTATTTTAAGTTTCTGCCCTTTCTGAAATCAATTATTTTAAGTTTTTGACTTTTCTAAAACTATACTTTAAGTTTTTGAAACGTGCATAACATATTTTTGACTTTTTTGAAAGCTTTTACTTACCCTAATCGTATGACACCATATTTGGAAGATCCCGAAAGTTTCCGTCTTCGTCTTTCTTCACATGTATCAGCACTAGCATTAAGAGTAGAGTCAGCAGCAATAGCAGTATTTTATAGTGGCGTCAAAAGCAACTGCAAAATACAATACAACACAAACTAGTTACTAGTCCCTAGGTTAGTTTAATAGCTTACAATTACTTTATAGATAGCTATACATATAATTATATTAAATTCAAGGGCTCTCGAAACTCCACTATTGACTATACAAACTACAAAAACTAAGCTACAACACAATTCCATTTTCTATTCTCTTGTAAAACACAAAATTGTGATAAGCAGACCAGACCAGACCAAAGCTGATTCATGAATTGGTTCCCGTTCCCCATTCCCACCACTTTGTAATAATCGTAGTAATAATAATAATATTACTTTGTATATTAGTTGGAGCAGTCCAAGTATTTCACACAACGAAGATGAAAATACTTGTAGAGTACAACTTCTATTGTTCCTGCAACTAATGAAATGACGAAGTACTAACAAACTAATAGGGAGTAAGTGGTATATTTATAATCTTCATCTTCGTCGTATTTATTTCGGCAGTTTGTTTCAGTGCCTATATAGTTGCTGGTAGGTCTGTTTTGGTGTTGATTTGGTAGTATTTAAAAACACCATAGTAGTAGTTTTACAGTCAAATGAATCTGGATTTTAGGAAGCTTGCACTTGTTCGAGGAAGGAAGCACTGACAACCGAAATGACCGAAATACTGAAAAGTTTAGCAAAATTAAAACTTTATGTAGTACACATTTTATTTATACTCAAGTTTAAGTTTGTATAAATCTTTTCTAAGCAGACTATAAGCTCTCTCTTCTAATTGTAAGTGTAAAAGTCTTTACTTACTTATGAGCGGCCTGGTGAAAGTGGGATTTTATTCCTTTCGCCTTTCGTTGGAGTTCTTGAGGGTCTTCTTCGAAATCAAATCTGTAGTTTAAAGCCTTACATGCATCTTCCATGTACAGATAGACTGTTAAGTTGAAAACATGCCAAAAATTAGTTTGATTTATAGAGCTTACCTTTGTTGAATACTCACTTTTTAATTTAAAACTTTATTTCATCGCATCGAATCGTTGTACTGAGTAAACCTACATACGTATTATGCTTAGTATATTCTGTTTAGGTCTTATTGTTAGACCACAATTTAAGAAGTAGAACCACTGAATCATAATTTAAATGCAAATCTGAGTATTATTTTAAAGCCCGTAATTTTTCATGCTTTTTGTCACTCCCGGTCAGTCAGTGTTAGTCCGCTTAGCGCAAGTCAGCTGTCAAAAATAAAAAAAAACGTAGTTCGATTAAAACTTTTCACGCAAAATGCTTTTTAGATGCCAAACTAACGCATCGCCGATAAGTTATAAAAATACATAAATTCATGATTTCTTTATAAATAATTAATAATTTCATATTTTAGTAACTCGAACATAACCGGTAGTTATGTACCTAGGTACTAAATATGAAAGTGGTTAAAAAGCTATTTTACAGAAAGATACGCCCAGCCACAAGTCAAAAAAAGATTTCCGATTTGTAGTAGTTTGATTTAATCAAACTCCGTCTCGTTCGTTCCCGTTCTACACTCGTAAGTTTTAATTATAAGTCCGTCCAAAGTACCTAGGTATGTATTTCCTTATTAAGCTGGCAAGTGCTAGACAGCCAGCTGATTTCGATTTTAAATTAATTCCACTTTCCAAGACCTTCTCCTTTAAAGTTTTTAGCTTTTGGTCGGAGCTGTCGCGGAGGTGTCATTGGCAGCTTCTTAAATTCCGGATGCTGATTCAGACGTCTTTGGAGTGATGGGGGATAAAATGTATGTACAAGTTTAAACTTTGTCTTCGGTAAGCGAAATTCTAGCTCAAGTTATACGTATGCCCTACAACTTTGTCAGCTACACTATAAACTGCTTTCTAATATCTAATAGTGTATTTATGTAAGGTGTGCCGTCATCTTGAGTGTATGTAAGTATTATTATAATTTATACAATTACAACAGTTTCAAATAGTGTCAATGTCTCTTTGTTATATAGTACCTACCGACATTGCCGGAGCTGGGCTGGAGCTGCCTGCATCTTGGTCTTGGTCTTCATTCCGTTGAAATGTTGAATGTGAAGACGCAAGACTTTTGGCCTTGTCTAAATTCTCTAAATTCAAAGTGAAATGAAAATGAACGGAAGACTCGAGATGGGAGACGCTTAATATGTACATTGAACGTTGCATCGGAACTTGGAACGTGTGGATGGATGGTCTTTGTCGCATTCGTAATTCGTAAGATATTTAATGTTGATGGCTCATGGTTGTTCTTGTTCATGCTAATTCAAGTCCTTTTGTAAGTCTGCGTTAGTGTAAAGTGTAGTTAAGTGTAGCTTGATTTTGATTTCAGCACGTCTTTTGTTGTAGAAGACCTTGGACACGGAGGGAGCGTGGAGTTGGTCGCTGGTCTCTTCGTTGACAGGCTATGTAGCAATGTAGCTCTCTTCATCTCTCTTCGGTTTCACTTGGTTCGGTTTTCGGTTCGGTCTGCTGGCGCTGTCTTTGACGTTGGTCGAAGGATCAGCAGATCAGCTTCGTAGAAGAACTTACGGTTTTAAGCCTTTACTTCTTCCTATATGTATACATTACATGGAGGCAATAGTGTGGTGGTGGTGATACTGCTACAACGTCTGCTGCTGCTACAGATTCTAGGTAGGTACATCACATCTACTACACTACTACTGTTCTTATGCATGAGTGAAGTCAAAGTTTCTAAAATCATTTCAATGTTTCTTCACTACCCCATGAGAAGACGGATTGGAAAATTTCTCTTGTGGACTTTAAACCGATTTGAAAAGTCTTTGGTAACTCTTCTAACTCTACATCGAGAGACTCTCGTGCTATCTACAATCTAGTCTACCTTCTAGAATTCTCCGGCTACTGATCATGGACTGAGCACTACTGTACACCGCACCGCACCAGTGTCAGTGTGCAGGACGAAAGTTGTAGGTATTTTAAGGTACACACTATCATGAATGAGATCAAAAAGTATCGGATCAGAATCGGAGTAGTACCTAGATAGGATAGGAGAGGACCTCGAGCCAAGAAGAATACATGTATAGCTGGCAGCAGCAGTGGCAGCTTAAACTTAAACAGACTTAAACTTTACAAACAGTTCAGTTGGTCCTGGTCCATGGATGTCGACGATGTCGATCTACGATGGAGACTGTGGGGATGTCGACTATCGATGTTGACTGATATTCTTTAGTTTAGTTTCTTTCTTCCTCTCTTTATATATAACTTAAGACTCAGAGCCAGCTAAAAACTTACTTTACTTTGTTAAAATAGCTTTAAGTCGGGGAAGGGAAGAGAAAATAAGCTTGGTCATGATATAATCGAGTTCAAGTTCGACTTCTCAGTTTACTGTTACTTTCCAGTCACTGTATTTTATAGAGTATTGGTTTTTTTGGAGGTAGTAGAGACTATTTGAAAGGGTGGGACTACAATAATTATTTTTCAAAGTGTAAATCATCTTAAACCAAATTTTCATAGTAGAGGTAAACGTTATGATTAGAAAAATAATCATTTCCTCAAGCTTGCAGTTGTAAGTATAATTCTACTTACCTATATATTAATCTGTTCAAGCAAATTTCACTACAAATTTTGTGGTCTTTTAAGTCATTTTTGAAAATAATTTTCTTAAAGCAGCTATTCTGAAGCCACACAGCCGTATATACTTTAAGTGAAATGGCTCTTTGAATATATTATGTAATTTTAACTCCTGCAATTTATGGATTTCTTAGAAGAAACCTTGTTTTGAAAGTAAATTTTGAAAAAATTGAAATGATTGCACAAATGTGAAAAGTTTTGCCGTAACCAATGCCAATAAGGGATCATTGTTCAGACAACATTTCAACATTTCAGACAACATTTTCGTAACATATTGTTTTGATAATAATATTTATTACATTGCGTGATTTATTTTTAGTTTTTAGGTAAACCCAGTTTTCGTAACAGCGTATTAGTAACACCGAAATTAGTAAACTATATTCTTGTGATGAAATTGGTTGATTTTTAGTTTCCAGATCTTGTCATCGTGCTAAAATAGACTCTCAGCCTCCACGTTTGCTACATATTTTCATTGCTAATAATGTTGACAGTGTATTTATGTACGAAAAGGTTTGTGTAGTAAAGAGTAGTAAATCACAAAACCACTGGATGCTGGATCTCTGGACTTCATTATCCTCTCTTTCCACTTCCACCAACAGCCAGAGCCAGAGCAGAGCCAGCTCAATCTTTTACAGTAAGATCAGACTCCGATATCGGAGCTAGTCGCAGTAGCCGTCACTATAGTGTCAGTACTGCTGTGACTATACGTCTACATATCCACTGGCGCACCGGTGCCGGTAGTTTTATTTGATATCGAACGTCCATATATACTGAGTTAAAACTTGTCTCGTAGTAGCTTAGGAACTTCAAGAGTGTATGAAAGTAAAAGTATAAAGAAATGCGTATCTTTTCACTTTCAGATTCATTCCTTTTAGACGGGCTTGACTTGGCTTGGCTTGGATTTGATTCGTGTCGCTTCTCTACAGATGCTCTTCAGGCCTAGCTGATTTCCTTGTTGACAACAGACAAAAAAAAAGTTGGCTTTCGAGTAGATTTTCCCCACTCGGCTACTTCTGTATAAAGTCGGCATCGACGGATTCGGAATTCGGAGACGGATTTGGGATTTGGAGTTCCTTTATAGTGTGAATTTGAATCCATGACAGACCTTTTCACACCATTTCATCTCTCAAATGCGTGTGTGTACTTATTTATACTCTCATGCCTTCAACACTCCTCTCTCGGAACAAGAACGCAAGAGCTACTACAGATACAATGGAAGTCTGGAGGAGTACCAGCAACAAGAAGGGATAGAATCGTGCTAGATCTGTAGTATCTAGATGAAGCGGAGAAAAATATAAAACTTGAATGACTATGGCTCCAAAATATAGATACTTTTTATGTTCAGAAGAAGAAAATAGAACACCTACAGTTATGGAGTTGGCTTGGCAGTTGACGCTCGTGGAAGGTAGGAAGCTGGTGTGTATCTATTTCAAAAAGAAGTGACAAGGGTTTATAAAGGAGACGTATTATTTTGAAGGTGGATACCTTAAAAGACTTGTGTACTTTTTCTGTTTGCTTCTTGGACTCTTTGATTCTTTGATATAGACAGACGAGAGTTTGAGCCAACACAACAGAGTGTGGGTATGTAGAGACACCGTGATAGTGATAAGCTCCGTTGATTTGGAAATGGAAAAGATGGGATATGTCAGAGGACTGCATTGCATTGAGCTTATGTGAGAATCACACGATCCTCAGAAAGAATCCATGGAGAATGCAGTTGCAGCAGTCGAGGGCGTCGAGACATTGGTCAGAGGCGTAAGAAGAACGCATTATGTATTACTAAAATTTAAACAATCCACAAATAAGAAAATAATTTAGGACCATTCCGAAACAGTTTTTACCAAACTAGTTTTAGATTAGAAATACATTGTGCTTCCTTTAACTACGTTCAAATTGCTGGTGTCTCCGTATTTGTGAAATTAGACTTAAACTCACGATTTTGAAAATAGCATTTAAAGGGGTCCAACCTTTAAAAAAGTACAAGTGTTTTCAAACCAGTCTTAAACCAGTATTAGGGGCATCCGTTAATTACTAGCATTTACAACTTGCAGCCATTTTGCCACCCCTTCCCCTCTCATTTGCAGTGTAAACATTAGTTCAAAGTGAGTATTTGGGTGCCCCAGAAAATCCTGGCTGCTGGACGCCCTTGTAAAGGATAAATACTGTGTTGATAGTGAGAGATAGGTTGGTACATAGCTGGCGTTTGAACTGCAGAGTCTAGGCGAGCAGAAGAGCTACAGAGTTACTCATGTATTTTGGACAAAAGCATCTCTGGCCGAAGCCGAACAAACTCAACTACATGATAAGACAAGACAAGGGAAATGTCGTTACTATGTTTCGATTTCGTTCCCGACTTGTTAGTTAGTCATCCGTAAAAAAGTTTTCTCTCTTTTGTCTCTCTCTTTCTTTCTTCTCAACTTTTAGTTTTGTCACCAGATCCAACATCCAAATCCCAATCCGAATGGCTTATGGCGAACGTCTCAACTCTCACTCCTCACTCATGTACAGCTAATACACTATGTACGTGAAACCCCTTTCTCTCTTGGCCTAGAGCTCCGCTGGAGCCTTCCAAATAATACGTCATCCCAGACAAATTTGTTGGAGGTGCAAGTATCGTGGTTTAATTCCCCCTGACGTGTTGGTTTCATGTTTTGTACTATGTATTTTCCAAAACTGTCGTTTTGTTTTTTGACCTTTCTTTAAATGTGAACTTCTACTAATTGATGTACCTACTCTGTTACTTTTTTAAAAAAGGGTTTTTATTTTTTGAATTTTTTTGAAGGTGATAATTTAAGTTAACATTTCCCCGATTTTTGGAGACACGTAAATTAACTTTTGGAGTTTTAAAATGACCTGCTCAAACCTAAGTCTTAAGACATCACATTTCCAGTGCCCCTTTCTTCATTCTAACTTATACATATAAGGACTGCCACTCTTCTATATCGGTTCCGTGTCATGCTTGTATTCCGTTCACAAAGACAGTCAAAATCTCTTTCTTCACTTGTTTCATGTAATATTTAGGTATGTTAGTATGTATTTTATTATGGTACATAGGGATCTACATCTATAAAGCAAAATTCAACCAAGCAACCTTTCTCCGAATCTCGAACGTAAGTCTCAAGGAAACAAATGAAGTTTGAAAAATCTTTTCAAAAGTTCGGAGCCTATGTTAAGCAGCATATTAGAGCCAGTAATTTCGTACGATGCATATCTAAATTTCTATTCCAGGATTGCAAATCTGTCCAAAAGAACAGTCTGTGAGTATGTATACATACATATAAAATCTGGATTCTATTTAACACTTCAAAATAGACTCTGGAACAGTATTTTGAACCCATCTAGTCAGTAGTTATGTAGTATAATTTACGTACAGTAGCTTTGAGTACGCAAATTATAATTTCTACGGTTCAGAAGACACTTTGAAATTGTGCAATACTTGTATAGTATTTAAGTATGTATGTATCGACAGCCATGCAGCTTCAAGTTAGTTTTATTCTATTTTTTCGGGCTTGCCCTTGCTTACTTCCCTTTGTATAGTTGTAGGGCTCGTTTTTGATTTCGCTATGCTCTTTCAGTTGACTTGATTTAATTTCAATTTTTGGATTTTCAATTGTATCGTCTGTCTGTCTCGATGCAATTGCAAGTGACAAACTAACTCTTATCGAGCTAATTTAAAAGGTACAAGTGTCGACGGTGACAAAGGAAGGATTGTCAAGTTTAGAAATTTAGGCTCATTTCAGCTTGTTCATTCAGCTAACATTGGAATATCTCGAATTGCAAGAGTTAATATTGAATTTTATAATTACTTGTTGTTTCCATTCGACTTCGAAACTGAGCTTGTGGACTGATACTCTTTCGGTCTAGTCAACGGCTGGGGGGAAATATTTCAATTGAACCCTACAATTTAATGAAGGAACCTGCTCAAATGACTGGACAAAAATATTAATGAGCCAGGTTAAAGTAAATTAATCCAAAGTTTTGAAAATAAATTTGAATTTAAAACATTAGGATTGCCAATGTAAAAAAAATGAATCGTAGTATGTATCACAAAATCTCTAAAAGATTTTTTTACTGTCATAATTGAAGGGCCCTTTATATTTCTGTCACTATACATATGAGCATTGTGGTATGTATATGCTGACATTTATGAGATTGTGAGTAGTTAAATACGTACCTACCTACCTTCATCTAACTTGTGACATGCTGAATGTAAATCAAATCATAATCCTAATAATCTTTTATTTCTTTCAGTTCTCTTGTCACTTTGTGTCATTCTCTCTGTCTCCTTGTCTGTCTTACCAGTCGTGGAGTGTCTACATGTTATATCTCACAACTTTGGAATGGGAATGTGTTTTGGAATGTGAAATCGTGAACTCATTGAATGCCAAGACTATAATGAGAATATTGTAAAGTAAAGTAAAAGCTCATTGTATTGACACTCTGACATAACATTCAGTCGACTTGAGCTCAGCCCCTAATGCCAGTTGTTTAAAGAAAGGGACGGACTATCTCTCTGGGTGTAGACTGTTGAAGACCAGGGACAAGAGGGAGAAGAAGAGAGGCACAGAGAAAAGCAAGTGGATAGTGGAGCATGTATGTACATAGATCGGGATTGTGGAAGCCAGGAGAAAGGAAGAAAGTCGTTGTCATTTTGAGAGATAAAAGGAAATAAAACTGAGGAGAATAGAAATAGAAAGTAGATGGAACAATTGGAGGATTTAACAATTGATATAATCACTTGCTCAGTGGAGAGTCCCTCTGTCCCTGTTGTTTCACTGTCGACTGGTCTCCTTTTTATTCCCTTTCATTATTCCTTTCATTCGTTTATTCATTAATGTTCTCGTATTATATTGCCGTCTGTATTAGCAGGGCTACGCTCGTACTTCTCTTTCTCTGTAGATATGACTGTAATGTAATCAACTCTTCACATATGTCGATCCTCTCATCATAATTATAATCGTACACATTGCACTTACTCACTTCCATTTGTTCGTTCGTTCGTTCGTTCGTTCCTTGGTTCGCTCGTCCGTCTTTCTCTATCAACTTTGTTCTCCCAGTCGTGCCGTGTTTACAGACTTCAGTCAGTAGCTAGAACTTTGTAGTGAAGATATGCAGGTGGACTGGAGCATCGGTCTATAAATGTATACATATATAGGCTACATAATTTAAATAGGGAGATGTAGGCATTCTTCAAACTAATAGCTTAGCTTATGGCTTTGGCTTCAGGTTTCGTTTTATTTGCATAATTTCTTATTGTATTAGTTGCCTTTATGATGTGTGCTCATAATAAAAGTTTCCCAGCGCTCCTATCTCAAAACTCAAATTCAAGAATTCGACTCAACTCTCAGCTCAACAGCAGCAGCGGAGCTCCACTAAAAAGGAAAACTGAAAGTCATCATCAATTGCCGAGCTATACTGTATATATATATATATATATATATAACAATTAGATGTTTAGCCGGATAGCTATAATTATAGCCCTCACGTTTGCTTCTATCTTTTGTATTGCCAACATGCTAAATGCAAATAATTGTTCATCGTTTATTATAGTTAAAGAAATACAGTGCCAGAAGAGTAAGTAGTTCCGTAGATAGCGCTTCCTATTCAATTTTTTTGTATCCAAAATACTGAAAATACATAGGCGGCATAAAATCTAATTCCAGGATTAAAAATACAACGTTTGAATATTTTTTGAAATCTCCAAGTTTACTTTGTCTATGCTTTTTAGGAGGCAGCTGAATTTCAAAAACTGGATCAAATAAATTCCATGTGAGTTCTACCAACTAACTGCTGATTTTGATAATTTGGTTGGTCCGTTTTCATTATTCTACATTGTACAGGATCCACATTTTATGTAGGTATGTAGTGTATGTATATCGTTGTATTATTTTCTTTTCGTTTGTACTTTCAAATAGAAAGTAAAAGCTGTGTGCTTTCAACCAAGACAAGCCAGGCACGCTAATTCCCTCATCTCCAATTCGAGTCTAGTTCAAAGTCAAAGCTGAAGGCAGTATAACGACAGTGATAGGACAGAAATGCACGCTATAGAGAAACTAGGAGCCTCAACATTCATTCAATGAAGAATAAAACATAGTGCAATCATAAATAACAATTGAGTTACTTACTACAAGACGGGACTGCATTTTTCGACGTATGGTATCTCATCACTTCAGTTTGTTTGTGATCTACGTAATTTCTACTGCTAGTAGAAAACCTATATTTGAAAAATGGATGAAGTCCTTCAATTTGCGATACAAATGCATTCTGGGAAATTTAGGTACCTTATGTTATGTACTATATGCAGTGTGCAGTGTTATGAATCCGTGACCGACTATCAAATGGCAGCTCGAATTCTAATAAGTAATAAAGTAGAATTCTGCACTGATATGCCAAATGCAATTATTATGCTGGTATCTAAACTTCCTACAGATGTACAATATTCTTTGAAGAAAGGCAAATATTTTCGTACAATCCTCGACTGTGTATTTGCCGGTAATACATTAAAAGCGAAAGAGAAATATGTGTAGGTACCTCATCAGTGGAGTGTGGGCGTTTTGATGATGTGAATATGTATAGTAAATTTAATTTGAATTTTGGGTCGTTCAAACTGTACGTTGTAATACATACGTGCATACTAGGCATACATACAAATACTGAGAGAGATGCAGTTATGTTTGCATCAGTACGCCTTCCTTTATTGTTAGATTAGATGGAAATGGAAATACTTGCATGGCTGATTTAATACCCTCATCAGATTATTATTTACTGGTCAGAATTCTATACCCATCACTATTATCCCTATTTAATTTCAGATTGGAACTCATCCTTAGTTGCAATTTCTTTGGAAACATCCATACCTATAGTTTAATGCCGCACAATAAGTATCAATCTACAATTATTTGACGTCAATGGAGTCCATTTATTACTAAAGTAAAGATCACTAAACTGCCTTGCGTGTTTCTAGTATATTACCGCTGCCACACACTGCACTAACTGCACTGAAGATTCCACACAAAATAAAGGTATGTAATGTGTATTATACATATATATGTAGTTATGACATGCCATAGGGACATCTTAAATCTATCAATTTTTTTAAATAAAGAAATAAATGAGGAAGATGTACTTTGAAAAAATTCGTCCTACAACAGAATTTTCATTAGACGTGCCCTCATTTGCGTTTCCCTGGAAAATTCAATTTTAATCACTGCTTTCTCCCAAAAGCTGAGACCGTCATACGGATTGAGTTCAGGGATGTATTTCTAATTATGTACGTGTGCTTTGCTTACATTTGGTTGTGTGAAATTAATGAAATGGATGTGTAAATGGCACTTTGAGGGCAAGACCAGAATTTATGAGTCCAGTAAATGTATGTATGTACCAGCTACACTCGCTATCGACAGTATACCCATAGTAACAGACAGAAGCAGCAAAGGTTATGAAGTTCAAAGAAATGAGTTAAAAAGCTAATGACGGTACACAAAATAAATTTTGTACATTTTCGAATATACTTGTAACCCAAATACATCGCCATAATTTAAAATTTATCGAGTGCTCAGTGCTCACGTCATAGGTACGTCAGTTTACTAGGCTTACTATGTTAGACTTCCGGTAGTTAATCTTATACTGACAATGAATCTCGCATGGTATTGCTCATAAGTCAAACTATAGTAAAGCTCAGCCAGTATTCAAACAATTCTAGCTGCGTAAACAACTTAATATGCCTAAAAGATAAAAATCACTCAAAATTTCATTTTTATTATTAGAGATTTCATGAATTTTACAGTCGATTGTTCACAAATCTGTATTATATGCGAACACGTACAGAAACATACCTGCGTATTTTTATTTTACTGCTGCTACCAATTTTCCCCCAAAGTCCGAAGCATACAATGAAACTTAATATATCTGCATCCGTCATTTTAATGTCTGTTTACAGCCCTTGATTTAGCCAATAAACTCCCGCTACTTCCACTTTGTATAAAATAATGCAGCAAAAAATATTAATGCATGAAGAAAGGCATGGGGAGGGGAAAGGTGTATGTATGTATACACGCATAGTGTATATTAAGTACCTACGTGTGGTATTGACTGACGACTGAGGATTCGTGGCACGACATGGAAGGTAAAAGGTGATATAATTAAATAATAAATGTGACCAAGATAATTACAGTGACTATTGACTATAGAGTATAAAAGCAAACCAAAGGACCGTGACCACCACCACATTAAACAGCATGGCACTATTATTCCACTGAAGCTGTCTATATGGGATCAACATTATTACACCACTATACATACCCACATCTTATTGATAGCCATATCTTTATGAACTGCACACTCTGTCTGTATTATACAGTCACTCAGGTGGCAGTCACGAGAACACGAAGCACACAAATGCATTTTCTTTTCAGATAAACCTTTACGATCCTTGCACTGTGCCTTGTAGTTCTGAGTGCCGAAAGGATCTGTGTACGTAGTGTGTGTGTGTACATATTCATATTATTGTAATTTCCCATTAATTATTTATTACCTCAGGAATAATTCAGTGTAGTTTATGGCCTTTTCGTAGGGTCGCATTTGGTTTGGCTAATGTCTCGGCTTTTGGTTTGGTTTTGGTTTTGGCCTTAGATTTAGACCATTTTAGATTTCAGGTAAATCACTCGTCTACTGTATTGTACTCTAAACGTCTTTTCCTTTTCTTTTGCTACGTCGTGTCACAGAGAAACTAGTACATGTAGATGTCGTCTTTTTTAGAAACCTTCAAGATCAAGTTTGTGTCACTTCTTGAGGACGATAAATAATGTGTTGACTTGACTGTTTTTACTTCGTCATATTTGCAGTGCCTCTCTAGGATGGTAAAATACTACAAATGTAGAAGCACATTGACAGTAGACACTAGTACATCTGTTGCCTTTTGATGAATTATTGAGCTATCAGTCTAATGGATATTTTGCTAATTGTTAGCCGTAGTGGAAGGCTAATATTAATAAGGCTTTAAGCTTTGTGCATACTTTTTAAAGGAGATTTACTTGTACCACCGCACCACGTATTGGCATTTAGACAGTCTCTGTCAGATATTTAATTACGTCATATAATTACCTTCGATTGCAAAATACTATCCCGAATTCTTCCTTGAATTTTGGATCCAGTACGATTTCAAAGTAAATATACTCAAATATATCCCTGGCGTACGTACTTTCACCGGATTTTAGGATGTAGATGAAGAGGAAGGTAGAATAATATTTGTTTTGCGGATGGGAGTGGAAGTGGGTCTGCAAAATTAAAATGATGTGTAGCAGCATCATGGAGATGGAAGAGAAGAGGGCACGTGAAACTTCAAAGATGAGGAAAGAGCTGCTGCATGTGCGGAAGTCAAAGTGAAAGTCAAACAAATACTCCAAGGGAAGACTAGTCACGAATAATTAATCAACCACCAAGCAACGCAAATCCCTGTACCTACAAATATGTAATTACAGACATTGAAAACTAAATGAATTGCTAATAAATTTGATAAATTTTTATACAAACAACTCACCAGCTTACCTTCGCTTCCAGTACTCAACTCACGGACTGTGATGGATTTGAAGATAAAGTGAAATCCAAGAGCACTCTCATTATTTCAAAGTTAATTAATTTTAGTGGTAATTGTACTCACCAAAAGGATGGAATTTAAAAACGAAGTTCAAATTCAGAACACATGTTATTTGGTGGCAATTTTTGTGATGTACCTAAGTTCCACTTACCTAGCCTAGGTAGATACAACATACATACTAACAGCAGGAAAACCCTTTGTAATTTTATGTACAAACGCTAAGTAATTAGTTTACCAATCTAAATCCCTAATTAATATAATTGTAGGTATTTAGCTATGTACATACACAATCTTTCCAGGTACATGTACGCCGCTGAGTTTTTCGAGAAAGAACAGATACTGTTATAGAAGCAATGTATTGTAATAATACAACTATCTGTCTACATCCCTTTTTCCCAAAGAGATACATAATTCTATCATCTGTGTAGCATATCTGTCTTCCCTTTGAAAGTTGATATATTGGAAATCAAATAATATGAATCACTTTTATTGAGGGTAATTAGACTCTCCTAACGACACACTAAATTTTGTCAGTCACTCTCATATTTATTACAAGCTATTATATTCTCAAAGGACTCACTCCATCTGCTCACAGAGATACAGCAATGGAGACAATTATTGCAAAAGTTTGCTTTTGTATTATTATTCGCTTATTTATACTTTTCCCTTTTTCTTTGTCATACACACAACGTTCCCTTTTAGTTTTTGCCTGCTCTATTTGTTTTGTCTCCTACCAACAAAGTATTTTTTGATACTTCCATTCTTGTATGAAATATACGAAACAAAATCGCAATGCGTGTATGTATGCAGTTGCTACAGACTACAGACTTACGTGAACAAAATGCAAAAGGGGTTTCTACTTACACATGTATATGCGTACACTGTGTAAAAATTAAATTATAGAGAGTTGCTTAAGAAGCAAAATGAAATAAAGTAAAGTTGGCCATACCAAATGTTTTTGAAAGACCTCTCTTTGTCTCGTAAGCTAGCTTTGTTGTAGTTCCATAGTTCCGTAAATGGTAGCCATAAAAATTATGATTAATAACGATCAGCTGGAAATCTGATAATTGTAATACGCATTACTTGTAGAAGATAGTTTTGTGATGTGATTTATTAATAAATTGTTCTTGTTGTTATTACAAAGACAAAAAGACACAAGGACTGTGATACAATTATATTTACACGCTACTACTTCTACAGTATTACTATACGCTGATATGGGTAAGTTACGGTTTCATTTATTTATTTTTTTGTGTGTGTAGTATCAGCATGTATACATGCTTCATTAAAGCTTTAATATTAGGTATTTCGTGTAAGGCAATTAAATTATTTTAAATTAAAAGTAAAGCGTACAATTATTTCTTAAATAAACCGTCTGTCAAACAATATTATAGATTTTAGAATAAACGAACATTTATAAGGTTTATTTCACCTACAAAACAAAAACATGAACAGAAAATACTGAACAGAATACAGAAGACAAACATAATTACATAATTATTTCACAAGTCTACCTACACACGCCTCTAATCATTCAGTTACAGCGTAATTCCTTTCCACTTTCGTTGGTATACGTACGTATTTCTATAGAAGTTTTTAGGCTTTGTTTCAAAATACAGATATTTATTCACATTTATCATTCATCATTCTACGGTTCCATCTGTTTCTTCTCTTCTACGTATCCCTATCAGTAGTATCAGTTCAAAATTTAAAGAGGAGAGTTGTATAACCGTTAGCACGTGTGTCATTAAAAATTTAAGTAAATTTCAAATTTTCAAAGTTTTTAGATTCCCACAAAAGACAGCTTTGTGGGACATGGCTCATGGATTTAAAAGATTAAACCCACTCAACAAATTTTCGCCTGTAATGAAAAGTTTACACTTTGTCATTGTATTTATGTAGCTCTTTCAGCTATTCTTCCGGAGTTACTCCTACTCTCTCTTCCACTCACATCCATGCGTGTTTGGGAGGAACTTTACATGTACGTAAGTGGAAGTACTACTGTACATTTTATGTGTACAGATAAATTTTACATTACAAGCGGAAGATAGTGGGCACACAAAAAAAAACGATAAATTTTTTTTTCTCTCTACCTATTGATATGGTTATGGATGGATGAGATTATATACACTGACATCACAGATCTTAACTTATAAGCGGTTTATATTATAAAGTTTCAAGTTTAGTTTATAATTAAGTTAAAGTTAACATTTTTTGAGTAACTATTCTACGTATATACTTAATCATTAATTAATTTAACATTATTAACTATTCACTAGATTATAGGTTAGACAAGTAAAAATAAAGCTTTCGTTTCAAAATGTTTTTATCACGAATGGATTCATCAGAGTACAGTACAGTACAATTACAGTACAGTAATTTAATTAATGATTTAATTTTCAATAGGCATGTGTGTTCGTATTGCAAAAAGTTTTAATAATATTATTAATTCCCTAGACTCGTATAGTCAGTATTCATTATTCAGTGCATTGCCTACACTAACAACTAACCACCTAATTATACTACTACATATGCACCACTTTTCTTTGACATACAAATCCAAATGCCTCAATTCGTAATAATATTGTAATAAATTCGTATAATATTTTCCCCCATTACATTTTCGATTGAGGACGGAAATATTAGAAGGAAATTCCCACAATTAAACATAGCAAAATTGATATGTAAAGATCTGGCTAATAGTTATACAGATATTATTTAATTACATTACTTCCAATCAAGATAGTATGTATGTAGTACAGCAAAGGCAAAGTCACTTCCAAAAGAGACACTGAAAGGGAGAGGATTTTAATTTATGAGTCACGATTTATATAGTAATTGAATTTTCATCTTCAATTTCCTTCTCCTGATTTTCAATGATTCTCATTTTATGATTTATACTAGTGCAGCACTGCAGTAGACACGACTGCACTGAGTATGTATGTACCTACTATACATAATTAGGTAGTCAGATCTATATAGCTCTAGAAATTCTATACTTGTTAGGGAAGTCTCTACCTAGGACTTACACTAAAGTTCTACCCTGGAACTGGAAGCAAGAGGGAATGTAAAATTTGGGGATGTAAGGCATATTAATAAGAATACAACATTGCATTGACATTTACTGGCAACTGCGGTTCCAGTTTCAGCTACGACGGTACATATACACATACCTAGTCCATAGGTATCACTCTACGATGGCCACCCCAGAGCCACAAGATAATTCAGAGTACTCTCAAGTAATAAATTGTTGTTATGAAATTTAAAGGAACCGTACCAAATATAATTAGACACCTGCTAAAGATATTGATTTTGACTGTGCAGTAGAGCAGAACGTGAATTTCTATTATCATTATATAAACAGGCGTGGCGTTGTTTTCTCAATGCTATAGAAGAGTACATGGTGGAATTGTTGAGATGACTGCGGAATACCAACAACGACGATACTACTACGAAATGGAATGGACAGGAAAGGATTATTTGTTGGATTTGAATTTTGGATTTAGATTTAGAAATAGAAAATAATAAGAGGCACCAGACCCATGTACTAGTCTCCAAATCCAGTCCCAGTCTCCAGATTACTACTACCCACTTACACACGGCCTGCCCGCCTGCCTGAGACCGTGAAATGTTAGTTCATAAGCTTTTACATTTCATGCTTCACTGGATGTCATACCAGTCCGCCTTCGAATGCAATGCCATCGTTGCTGTCGTTCTATTTTGTGGCTCACTTTCGGTTCCTGTTGTTGTTAGTTCGTTCGTTCGCTGTCCTCGGTGCGTTGTAGGGGAAGTGGGCGTGGATGCAAATAAAGTAAAGTTGAAGAAAATCAACAAGCACGATTACATTGATCTGGTGCGGGTCTGGTTCTGGTTCTGGTCTGGTCGGGTATTGTGTGTACATGTGTACACTATTTTGGGTCTGTCAGTAATGTAATGTAATGTTCAAGATGGTGCCAATAAAATCTAACATCACCAACTCAACTAGAACAACAACAACCGAACTGGGTAAATAGGAAATAGTACAAAAAGAGTGTATAGTTAGGGTAGACCACACTACATGGTTATAGGGGCAGGGGAGTCCCAATTATTACGTCACCTACATAATTTGAGTTGGTGTATTGTTAAACAGTGGTAATGTTTTAACGTAGTGTTAAGCGTATCCGTATGAAGAATGAATGAAGACACTTTCAAAAAAGGCATTACAAAATTCATACTTAAAGCTACAGCAAGGTTTCGTATGACGTAATAATTGGTTTGCCCCATACTATATGTGGTTATTTGCTATACTATACGGTATGTAGTCAATAATAGTATAAATCAATAGTTGGATATATGGCATGTATATCTATCTATCTATCTAGTCAGAGACATTAGGCAAGTAGAAACGATGACTAGACGTCTGTCGTTGGTACTTAAATGGTGATTTTTGTGACTCAAGAAGAGTTGCGGGACAAGGCTCGATTTTTCTCGTGACAAATTCCTTCCGGTAGCTGGACTGAGCGGAGGAGGAGCGTCTCGGCGTGTCGTCCCCTCCACCGTACGAACCGAGAGAAATACTGGATTGCTGTGTGGACCGAACGGGAACGACCCTCTCCGTAATTGTGGAATGACCCTGATGACCCCCATAGGAGGATCTCGAGGAAGTTTGACTATCAAAATGCCCAGTGCCCACTGAAAGATTGTCATTTCTTACGACTCTAGTTGCTCGGCTGGATGTCACTGATGACTGTAGCTGCTGCTGGTGTTGCATTTGCTGCTGCTGATTGATGGAATGTGAGGAATAGCGAGACTGCTGTTCGAGTCCAGAGCCTCCTATCTGTAACCCAGTGGGGGTTATTGAACTCGCACGACCACCAGCGGATGCTGAGCGTGGTGGGGAAGTGTTTGAATGGACTGCACAAGTGGGTGAAATTGTGGAGGAAATATTCGCATTAGAGCCACCGGCAGAGAAACGACGGTTGCTAACCGAGGTAGTACTGGCACTCGTATTGCGATTATTGTCAAAAGAACTGACGTCTTGACTCCCGGAAGTTGTCGTACTTCTCAATGTATTTGCAAAGCTACTCTTCCCAGCCGCCTCATCCCGACTTGTCCAGCCAGCAGCCGGAGTATTTCTATTTCCAAATCCCACTGTGGCAGTTTGCGTGGTGTTCACATTCCCAGCCCCATGGATCCGGGAGTGTGTGTTGGACGTCGTATTGGAGGAGGACTGCAAATGACTTTGTTGGTGGCTAGACGAAGATTGTTGGAATTGCTGGGAGGAAGTCGAGTTGTTGCTCTGAAGTTGGGTGGTCTTAGAAGTTGACTCATTAACGCCAAGGATATTATTTCTAGTGGACGTTTGATTTTGACTGCCACTCGAGGTTGACATTTGGTGGCCCGTGGACTGTTGCTGCTTGTTAATTACAGCACTGCTGGACGTCATCCCTGCTGCTAGTTGCTGTTGGCTGCTGAGATGCTGATTAACTGTCGAGTAGTTTGATTGAGTCTGAGACAAGTTGGAGGACTGTTGGTTTTGGCTGAGCTGAGAAGTTTGTTGATTACTTCTTGTCGCTGTACTGTTGTTGCTGGCAGTGTTCAAAATATTCTGAGATGAAGTCGCCTGTGAGCTCAGTTGCTGTTGTTGCGTCTGTTTTTGGTGTGAAACATTATTTGATGTATGAGAGCTGGTTAGATGTGACTGTTGCTGTTGTTGCGTCGAGTATGATTTATCACTTTTGTCCAGAATTTGTGACGATGTTAAATTTGAAGTTGACACTGGACCACCACCACGTGTCGTCGTTGTAGTTGACGTCGTTGTAATTTCTCCCCTCTCAGTGGGTCTCTTTGTCACCGTCACTTCCCGTGTCACATTGACTTCACGCGTTCCCTGGCGATTAGCATGAATCTGACCGGTCGTCATGGTCGACAGAGAGGACTCTGTGTTTTGGTTGGCAACGCTCGAGCTATGCTGCTGACTCTGACTGACGTTGGAAATGTTCTGGGAGTGTGACTGAGATTGAGTGGACAGTGATGAAGCGGCATGTTGATTCATAATGGAAGCATCCTTCAAAACCATAGATTGATTCAGTGTGGACTTGGCTGACATGGACTGACTTAGTACTTTCTGCTCCACATTCTTATCATCCGTCCTTCTATTCTCGGCTGACTGACGAACGGAAGACTCCAAGGACTTCTCGTTCACCATGTGTCCATGGCCATTTTGAATATTCTTTGTTTCGACCGTAGTTCGCTTGGCTGTGACTGTCCGGTCAAATCTTGCATCACCCAAGTCGTCACCCAAAACGATCTGTGAGGAGGTTTGCTGGGATTTCCGAGAGACCCGGGAGTCTGTCGCCGAAGAACTGCGATGGTTCGTGATGTCAATTTTATCCGTCTTTGATGTCATACTTGTTCTTTGTTGTTGGGAGTGACGATTTGTAGTTTGCATGTCCATGGAGCCCTGACCAACAGTTAGATTGTCGGCATGACGAACCACCGTGGCTCGCTCACCCCGTGTAGTTAGCGCAGATTTTTCTAAAATGTCCATTTTCCCTTCCATCTTGAGATTATCTTGAGGTCTCTTCACATCATAGCGCTCACCTCTGGGTGCAGGGGATTTGGAGGGGCTGTAGAATTCACCTTCAGGCTTTAGATTGTCTACAGGCTTTTTCACGGCGGCTCGATCACCTTTCAATGGGGCTTCTTCCTTTGGACGACCGTAAAAGTCACCTAAAATTCATCATCAAAACCCAGTTTTAGTCCTTCCGCTCTCAGCCTCATTTTCGAGTGCCGTCTCATGGAGGAGGACAAGGAAGGAGAAAGAGGAAAACTTTTTCTTTTCATTCCACGATTCAATGTCTCTTTACTCTTTAACAAGATCATTTCCATTAAGATGCACACTATGCTATCTACAATTTTTCAAGCCTGCAAACCATCTCATGTACAGGTCTGGAGAAATACCACAGAATTTAAGTTGCACCATAATATTTGTAATAAAATATACACAATTTCACCGCAGCACCTTTTAACAACTTTTTTAACTCGATTTTAAAACCCAAGTACCAGTACTATCTGCTTTGAGCTTTAAAAACAGTATCAAAAAAGTTTAGTCCAGCACATACCAGTATAAAAACGATATGTACCTAAATTCAAATGATTTTTACTTTTTGAAAAATGGGATTTTTACAAAGTTTTGAATCTTTACAAATGTAGGTAAACTAAGGCATTCCTACAATACGAGAAAGTAACCTACGGTTACATTTTTCTCAAGGATTATGCAGGCAGATTTTGAACTTTTAGAAAAAAAGTAGATAGCACGGTTTGTACATTAAATGACAATATATCTTTTCAGGTTGTAAAATGTGGAGGAGATGAAAACGAAGGAGACGGGAACGAAAGGAGAAAGAGGAAAAGCTCAAAAGAATATATATGAGAATATAACCACAGAGACACACATAAAAACCCAAAACCCCAATTCTTTTTTTTTCACACAAAGATTTATGGTAGACTAGGTACTTTGAGATACAAAGTAGTCGAATGAATACATAATAAAAAAAGTAGGTAGAATGGAGAGAGAGTGGAAAAAATGTAAGAAAGAGGAGATCACCTTCAACACGGAGATTATCCTCAGGTTTCTTCACATCAGCCCGTTCACCCTTGGGCACGGGAGATTTGGGTTGTTGGTAGAAATCTCCCTCTGGTCGAAGATTATCCACGGGCTTCTTAGCGTCGAATCGGTCACCTCTCAATGGGGCAGTCTCTTTGGGTCTATCGTAGAATTTCCCTGTGGGTAACAACACCATAGATATAGTGACATTAAATATAACGGCATGTTCTCAAAATGTCCCACTTAACTGTAATTATTAAAGCTAGAGAGAAACTTTCACCGTACTTTCATACTTTCATATTTATACGCAATCTAAGTAGGTACATAGGTACTACGTAACTTATACAGACATATATTCATGTGCGGATGGTCACAAATTCTAGACGTTCTGATAATACAGTTAACCGCATACACACTTTGTATGCAGTAAAGAGTCGAGCTAAGCTATCTACGATTTACAGTTTTAAAGTAACACGCATCAGTAGTGCATACTAGTTGTAGTACTACGTGTGCGTACAATATTTGTTTCAACTTTTGTTTTACATTTTTCGAAATTCTTAGTAACCCTGTTTTGTTTGGTAAAATTATATACTTGGAACAATTATTAAATAATTTTTAAAAAATACTAAAACCTAAATTGTTTTCTATTTTAGAAATGTCACTGTTTACTGTTAGTCAAAAAATCCTTTTCAAAAAATGTAGATAGCAAGGTTTGAAAGTGGAAAAAACTTTATTACCCTCCCTTGCACTTGTATCCTCATTCATGCACGGTCATGGAATGGAAATAATATACATAATAATCTAATAACCTCTACACCTAACATGAGCACTCGAAGGAACTTTGGCCATTGTATTGTTGTAATCTATAGACGTGTCTGGCTAAAGAGGTAGTTGAGGGAGGCTGAAGAACTTAATAAAATTGAATATTTAGCATTATTATGCCCGAGAATTATGTTAAAATGTGTTGAGAGAACGGCGCCCTTGCTCAACTACCCATGTAAAACTTCCTCATCAGTCCCATTCCATGAAAATATGAAAATTTAACAACCGAGAAAAGAGGTAGAGTTATACATTATTATATAGAGACACAATTCCCGGGATACACATTTTGAATAAAAGATGAAATCTCAATCATACACTCATCACATCACGTATAGGGAGGTACATATATAAAAAAACGAAAGAAAGGAAGGTGATTGTACAGCTAAAATACATGGAGTGAGACGCAAGTGTGTCTACCGTGGCTTGAGAAGCAAAATGAAGAACACTGAACGCTTCTGGAAGGCGAAGTAATGCACAGTTAAAGAAAGATTAAAAGGGAATAGACGCTGTGAACAAAATTGACTCTTTGCACCCTCGAAAATGTGTAAATAGAACATTTTACACCTTGTCCATAACACTTGACTTTGGCTTTTAAGATTTTATAGATATGAGTCATGCTGCTTCTAAAGTGACGCTATGTATACGCCTCTATTGTACACTATTACTATAGAAAAGGACCTAAAGGGAATGAAAATGCATACACGACACGTTTAAGAAAATATAGGATTCATGTATTCCAGGTTCTACCGTAAACCGTAATACACTTTTTTCTTTCTACTCCGTTTTTCATTTTTTTCTTTGGTGTTGTAGGTTTTGGGTTTATTTTACATACCTTCAGGATGAAGATTGTCTTCCGGTCGTTTCACATCAGCTCTCTCACCCTTTGGCACCGGGGATTTTACCGGCTTGTAGAATTCTCCCTCGGGATGTAGATTGTCTTCCGGTTTTTTCACTGGTGCTCGGTCTCCCCGTAGTGGTGCTGTTTCTTTGGGCTTATCGTAGAATTTACCTATGAAATTACATACGTACAACCATATCAACTGAGAGCTCACGTACACATATCCAAATATTATTAGTCTAAAATGAGAAAAATTTACTCTTTATACATATTTTAAACATAGAGCTACTTCATTTCAAGCAAACGGTAAAAGGGATTCTCAGACCTCAAACATACAAATGCATACGGACATGCAACCAAACCAAATCCAAACAAAGGAAGTCCCTGCCACACTCACTACTCACTTTTTTTCTGCACAGCCGAAAAGCGGTTTACTATGCAGCAGCAGTAGTAGCGTGCCTATCCATTATAAAGCTATATGTAGGCAAGGGTACACGTCAAAAATGTCTAAATTTAATTTCAAATACTAAATTGCTTTTAAAATCTATATAGAGAAATTCTTTACACGTTCTAAAAAATAGTCTTACAAAATGACGCATTGTTTACAACAGTACTATTTAAATTGAAGGGTTTTCATAATTTACAGTTGTTCTTGGAATTAAAATGAGATATTTTCAAAATTGGCTTACAAAACAACCAAATTCCATAAAGGTACCTTTTCAAATCTAAATATTTATCTCAAAGATGTTTTAGACTACTAAACTGTTTCAAGGTGGTATTTTTCGGAATCAGAAATTCTGAAATTGTCCCTAAATGCACAATGACTGCATACGCCACTGGTTTACACAACACATTATTATTTGTGACTAAAACGTTGAGTTTGGATTGGCTCACGGATGGGCATTGCTTTGCTTTTGTTGTGCTATTATGTAAAAACTACCAAAACCATCCCAAAAACGACAGTGAGTGCTTCTAAAGTAAAGGTGGCTTTAAAATTTAAAAACTGAGCAAATAAATAAATCACTGGAAATTCCTTCACAGGGAAATTTCAACTCTTGGAAAAACCTTGCACACTACCTACATACATAATATATCTGTAGTAATGCAGACAAAGACGATAAAAAATGGAAGAGAAAGGTAAATCACTCATTCTTCTTCTTCTTTGTCGGGATAAAAAGACAGAATTCTGTGAAACAAATACCGGATCTTTGCTCCATGACTTTTACTTTTAATTAAAGGAATTGTTTCCTCATTTTCACTATGCTTAGTCAAGGGCGGGGGGAAATCTTCAAAGGAATTAGTGAAAGAGGCTTACACATACTTTTATGCTCACAATGGGCAATGAAATGGTGCACACAGAAACACGCGTTTTAAAGCTACACACATACATACAGGACAAATACATACAGCAAAACATTACACAATAAAATTAGCCCTCTTTTGAGATGGCTCGAGCTTCCACAAAAACAAGTGAACACACATGGCATTGCTCTGTCGTCTCGTAAGTTGTCGTAAATGAAAAATTAAAATGATAAGCAAGTAGCTGAGTACTCCAATTAAAAAAGATTTTAACTACCTAGATAGGTTGGTAAATACGTTGCCCAGCAAAAAGCTCTGATTATAAACAGCTCATGATATAGCAGAATTAAAGTTGTTATTACATATTATGTAAAGTGTGTTATGTTACGTTATGTTATATAATAAGCATTTTTGTTATGGTTATTGTTATTAAAACTCATTATTAAATTGAATGTACAAAGATTACAATATTATTAACATTTGGTTGACTGGATTATTTATAGTGTACAAAAGAAGGAGACACTGAAAACTGTACGTAAAAGGAATGACGGAGGATTTTTGTAGTTACAGTTTTTGGCCTTTCATATTTAAATTATTACAACAAATACCTTTATAATGTACGAGAATTCATCATTTTTTATTATAAAATGTACTACCCGCACAAACAATAATAAAATATGGAGATATGTATGAACACAAATTATTCGCGCGTCATTATTACTAATTTAAAATAATTTGTAGAAATAGTACTAACGCTAACGCATGCCATGCTTTTGTAGCAGAAATTTAAAAATCATGTTACCTTCCAATCGTAAATTATCTTCAGGCCTTTTGATTTCAGCCCGATCACCTCTGAGCCAATGTTCCGGACTACTACCGCCCGACCCCTTTGACTCAATAACAAATGCCCCGTCAGATTTTAAATTGTCCACAGGTTTGACCATGGCTACTTTCTCTCGACTCGATCTATCTTGGATTTTGTAATCACTCTGACTGCTGGAGATCCCACTAAAATTCCCCTCCAACTTTAAATGGTCTTCGAAGTGAAAGGCTTCACGTTTCTCAGCCATGACAAATTGTTTGCTTTCCTCGCGATTCATAGTCGTGGTGGTGGTGGCCATGTTGAAGGAGCCCTCTAAAGTGAGTTGATCCTCTCGCCGTTTCACATCCGCTCTTTGAATCTCTTTCACTCCGAAATCTTCTTTGACATGAGAACGACCCATGAATTCTCCTTCAATTTTTAAATTGTCCTCCTGCCTTTGAACCGAGGCTCTTTCACCTCTCGATATGACTGTCGTCCCATCCACGTGGTCGTCATTATAGTAGAATTGGCCTTCAGTCTGAAGATTATCCTTTGGCTTTACAATCTCGGCCCGATCTCCTTTGAGGAAAACGGTGGAAGTGGACTTTTGAGTTTCATTTCGGTAAAAGTCCCCTTCAGGATGTAAATTATCTTCTGGTTTAATCAAACTCCGTCTCTCGCCCACCATCCCGCCGCCGGACTTTGGTCGCTCATAAAATTCTCCTTCGGACTTCAAATTGTCCTCCTGTTTAATTAATTGCCTTTTCTCTCCCAGCCATGCGTCTCTGTCCTTGGGCTCCATGGGCTCGAGGTAGAATTCTCCTTCGGATTTTAAATTGTCAACAGGTCTTTTCGTGGGGTGCCTCTCACCCATCGGTGAGGTAATTCTGTTTACCGTGGTGTCATTCTTACCGTAATAATTTTCACCCTCGATCCTAAGATTATCTTCAGTCTTGATCAGAGATCGTCGCTCCCCTTGTACATACACCTCCTGCTTGGTTCGCCCGTAGAATTCCCCCTCCATCTTCAGATTATCCTCCGCTTTAAATGCTTCCCTTCTCTGAGCCTGAGTTGTGATTTGATTATCCTGTGTTGTAGTAGTTTCTTTAGCGTAAAATGCACCTTCTGGTCTCAAATTATCTTGAGCTTTGAGCGGACTCCGTTTTTCTCCGAGGAGGGGAGATTCCTCCTTTGGCTTCTCGTAGAACTCACCGCCAACAGACAGATTGTCAACGGCTTTGAAAGGGGTACGTTTTTCTTGGAGGATTCCCTGTAGTGGTTGGTCGGGTCTATTATGGAATTCACCCTCAATACGCAAATTATCTTCCGCTTTAAAAGCCACCCTCTTCTCACCAGGTACGTAGTCCTCCTTTGCCTTTGAGTAGAATTCTCCATCCGACCGTAAATTATCTTGCGGTTTCTTCATTTCAAAGCGCTCCCCTCGCACAAAATTCTCCTGCTTCTCTTGAGATTGAAATTCACCTTCCAGTCTCAGATTATCTTCGGACCGAATTAGAGAACGTCGCTCTCCTTGCATGAATTCCGTGGAGGACTTCTTACCGTAAAACTCTCCTTCAACTCGTAGATTGTCTTCGGGTCTAAAGGCTTCTCTTGGTGAAGCAAGGATTTGAATTTCGACGGTTGGCCCAGTTGTGTAGAATTCCCCTTCTGGCTTTAAATTATCTTCGGGTTTTTTAGTTTCGAATCGTACGCCCTGTGGAACGGGCTCACGGCGTTTGATTGGTTGGTAGTATTGCTCACCTTCGATGAATAAATTATCCTCTGGTCTTTTTTGAACTGCCCTCTCACCCAGAGGCGTCACTTGCTCTTTGGGCTTTTGGTAGAACTCACCCTCGGGCTTCAAATTATCTTCGGGCTTTTTCATTTGGTAACGTTCGCCCTTCAAAACAGCTTGTTTGTGAGGTTGGTTGTACTGCTGACCTTCTAGAATTAAATTATCCTCGGGTTTTTTTATAACTGCTTTGTCGCCTAGAGCCGGAGCTTCGCCTTTTGGTTTCTGATAAAATTCTCCCTCTGATTTCAAATTATCTTCGGGTTTTTTAATGATTAATTTGTCGCCTATGGCTGGAGCTTCGCTTCTGGGCTTCTGATAAAATTCTCCTTCTGGTTTTAAGTTATCTTCGGGTTTCTTGGAGGCATATCGTTCACCTTTAGGAGCTTCCTCCTTGGGTTTTGTGTAGAACTCACCCTCGATGTGAAGATTATCTTCCGGTTTAATAAGGGTACGCTTCTCGCCCTGTGGAGCACCACGCTTTTCTTGACGCTGGAATTCTCCCTCCAAAATTAGATTATCTTTGGGTTTTTGCTGGTCAAATCGCTCACCCTTTGGTAATACTTTAGCCGTCTCCCTGTAGATAACTTCACCTTCCAGGTGTAGATTATCCTCAGGTTTTTTGATAATTAATTTGTCGCCTAAGGCTGGAGCTTCGCTTCTGGGCTTCTGGTAAAATTCTCCTTCTGGTTTTAAGTTATCTTCGGGTTTCTTGGAGGCATATCGTTCACCTTTGGGAGCTTCCTCCTTGGGTTTTGTGTAGAACTCACCTTCTGTGTGAAGATTATCTTCGGGTTTAATAAGGGTACGCTTCTCGCCCTGTGGAGCACCACGCTTTTTTTGACGCTGGAATTCTCCCTCCAAAATTAAATTATCTTTGGGTTTTTGCTGGTCAAATCGCTCACCCTTTGGCAATACTTTAGCCGTCTCCCTGTAGGTAACTTCACCTTCAAGGTGTAGATTGTCTTCGGGTTTTTTCGAAGCCACAAATCTTTCACTTCTAGGAGCGTCTTCCTTCGGTTTGGTGTAGAACTCACCCTCGATGAATAAATTGTCTTCGGGTTTTTTCTGCTGGGCTCTTTCCCCTAAAACCGAAGGCCTTTCTCGGACACGTTGAGTAAATTCACCTTCTGTTTTTAAATTATCCTCAGGTTTTTTAGTTGCAAAACGTTCACCTTTGACCCATTCTTCTTTTGGTTTGTCGAAGAACTCCCCGCCGGAGTGGAGATTATCCTCGTGTTTTATGAGCTGCCTTCTCTCCGCCTTTGAATAACCTTCGCCGAGGTGGCGAGTAGCAAATTCACCTTCGGGCTTTAGATTATCTTCGGGTTTCTTAGTTTCAAACCTTTCTCCCCTGACAAAGGGTTCATTCCGAGGTTGATTATATTGTTGACCTTCCAGCAGTAAATTGTCCTCCGGTCTCTTAATGGTAGCCTTGTCGGCCAGTGCAGGAGCTTCACTTTTCGGCTTTTGGTAAAATTCACCTTCGGGTTTTAAATTATCCTCTGGTTTCTTTGAGGCATACCGCTCACCCCTAGGAGATGCTTCTTCCTTAGGCTTCCCGTAGAATTTACCTTCCATAAATAAGTTGTCTTCGGGTTTTTTGTAAGTTACTTTGTCGCCCAATGCAGGAGCTTCCCTTTTGGGCGTTTCGTAAAATTCACCGTCGGATTTAAGATTGTCTTCGGGCTTTTTAATAACGTGCCTCTCCCCTAAAGCCGGCGCTTGATCTTTCGGTCTTTGATACACTTCCCCTTCAAGACGGAGGTTATCTTCGGGCTTTTTAGACGCAAATCTTTCCCCTGGCTGGGGTGCCTGTTCTTTCGGCTTGGCGTAGAACTCACCTTCGATAAATAAATTGTCCTCAGGTCGTTTTTGAACTGCCCTCGCGCCCATTGGCGTGACTTGATCTTTGGGCTTGTGGTAGAATTCCCCTTCGGGCTTCAAATTATCTTCGGGTTTTGTCATATGATAACGTTCGCCCTTCAAAACAGCTTCTTTAAGAGGTTGGTTGTACTGCTGACCCTCTAGAATTAAATTATCCTCAGGTTTTTTAATGAGTGCTTTCTCTCCAAGAGCTGGAGCCTCTCCTTTAGACGGGGTGTAGAATTCACCTTCGGATTTAAGGTTATCTTCTGGTCTTTTCAAAGTATACCTTTCGCCTTTGGGAGCTTCTTCCTTTGGTTTGGTGTAGAATTCCCCTTCCATGAAGAGATTGTCTTCGGGTCTTTTCTGTGCATGGCGTTCCCCCACTGGAAGTGTGTCGGGCACTTTGGGTCGTACATATAATTCCCCTTCTGGCTTTAGGTTATCTTCTGGCTTTCTAATGACAGCCTTCTCACTACTACGGAACTCTGGAATTTGTTTCTCCTCAATGTACATTTTCCCTTCGGGGTACAGATTGTCTTCGGGTCTCTTAATGGACGCTCTATCACCTCGTAGATAGCCTTCTTCCTCCGGTTTACGACTTGGACTGTAGAATTCACCTTCCGGTTTCAAGTTATCCTCCGGTTTCTTGACGATAAACCGCTCACCTGTACCCACCGGCTTCTCCTGATGACGCTGAGCGAACTCACCTGATATAATGGGTGGAATGTAATCGAATTTGATATTTTTTACGATGAATTTTCCGGAAAATTAAATCAATAGAAATGATACGGTATGTTGTCACAATACATCTATATAGCATCTAAATTCCATGGATTTTTACCTGAATGATTCATATGGTATGGTGGATGGTATACGGCAGGGTTTTATGTGTACACGCACTGCGTACAGAACGTCAACGTCAACCCTTCGCACATTCTAATGTGTTCAGACACACTCTTCGGCGGACTGTCTGTACCACCCGGAACGGGTTCCAGGAAACCCAGAGGAAATATTCAGGCGCAACTTTATTTTTACTTTCATACTTTACAGTGCTAGGTATATGCTCTCGTAGAGACGAACACTCGTCAGCGATATGAATAATAACTAGAAGAGTTTTATATGCACATCGCTACCTGCGTAAGTTGTACAGATACTGCACTGCATGAGTAGCTACTAACAATTTCAATTTAAACTTCGAATCGGATCAACTTCAGAAACATCTGCTCGATTTCTCTCGCTTATTTATACACATCACAGATAAATATGATTGCCGTCGCTTGTACTGCGTGCGTATGAAATGACGGCTACTATGCAGTAATGCAGTAAAGAGTTACGCATATTTCCCCATATTTGAATAGGCACAGTACTATTGGTTCGTGAAGACAGGCTATAGGCAAATATACATAAAATTCAAAATATCATATAAAATCATGCCTACCAGATAGCCATGAACATGATATTGACGGTGAGATTAAAAAAAAAAGTTTATAAAATTGAATACCGTATTGATACAAGCATACGTGGACGTAACTACTTGTTAAAGATATGCACGTTTTAATTATAACCGTGAAAACAAATCAAAATAAAATCAACTTTCATTGGAAAGTTATAGGAGAAAACCGCCGTGAAATACCATTATTTTTTCTGTACACATATTCAGTTTTGACGGCAGTGAATGTAGCACACAGAATCAGCATGGCAGTGCCAAGTGTGAGTGTCAGTTATAGTGCGCTCAGCATGACGTATGTACAGCAGAGTGAAGGCAATTATTTTTGTTTTCAGCTAATTTCCTTTTTAATTTGAAACATATATCTAGATACGCAATTAATTTTGACTTTGGAGAAGTAGAATTGAAGTAGCTGGTCCTTATTTGAAATAGAAAATGCAGGGGATAGGTTCCTTATTTTACAATTTTATATTTTTTCCATGACATGCGAATAAGGAGACAAATACAGACGTTTAAGTTAGAACTTTAAACGTCAAAGTTGAATAAAATGTTTGCTTTCAAAATACAGATAGCAAAGGCTTTCAAGTTTACAGGGGCTTCATTCTGGGTTTTTGAATCTAAGCACCTACGTACATTCTACAAGAGACAGAGTACGGATACTGTTACGTGTACTCAATCTTTGCGCAATTTAATTAGAGGCAGTTAAAAAGTATAAAGTAAATAGAATAATATTAGTTCAACCTAGTTTTGCTTTTACATAAATATCATACATCTTTGGGATGTATTTATTTTTACAACTAATTACACAATTAGTTCAATGTTATGTATATACAGTACTCAAAATGTACCAATGGCAGCTTAGGCCTCAAAGTGAAGTTTTACTCGCAAAGGCAAAAGGTTTAAAGTGGCATTTTTTTATATTGCTGCAATTGTATTAATACACGCCTTTGATAAAGTTATAGCATATAGCTTACTTATTACAATTAGGCAGTATTGCACGTCAGTATTTGGTAATATAGGAAAGCTGCGTTAAATATTTCTGATTAACAGGTAACAGTGCGGTGTTAAACCCTGAGGGACCGTTAACCATGTGACCGAGACCGTATGAATCATCCCGTAACCATTAGCTATACATCTTATGTATAATTATATTTTAGTTGTAAGTTTTAATTGTCAGAGTTAAAAATTGTGTCAAGGTTCGTTATAAAAAGTTAAAGAGTTTTTTTGTATGTATATGTACATGAAAATTAAATAAAAGTTTAGTCAAATGTTTATGTGAGAGTAAATATTTACAGGTAAGATCGTCCGGCTAATTACAATTAATTTGTTTTTGGTGTAAGTAGGTAGTTGTTTGTATTCCACTGCGGGAATAATTGCTAGGTAGAACATTAAAAGGTGAATGTGACACGGGTTACATGAAAGCATTTTTTGAAAGCACAATTTAGAATTGAGGCTATTTGTAACAAGGCGAGAGGGAAAGCTTTGGGTCTCCTTACCTTCCATTCGGAGATTGTCCTCATGCTTTCGAATTTCCACCTTCTCTGCTTTCACATGTTGGAACTCATGTTGAGAAGTGGTTCTATGATTGGACTCATGGCGACCTTCCGTGAACAAATTATCCTCATGTCGAATGACCTCCCGACGCTGACCTGTCGTCACTTGACGATAGTCCTCCTGGGAGGTGGTCACACTCGTTTGGGAACCCTCCAGTCGAAGCTGATCTTCCCGAACAACTCGGTCCGCTCTCTCTCCCCGCACGTGGATGACATCTTTTGTCTTTTGGTAGAATTCACCTGTGAAGAGAAGCGGAGGGAATGTAAGAACCAAGATATCGATTTGAATGAAGAGCCGTGCAAATATTACGTCATAGGAAAGTTTGTTGAAAATATGAAAATTCAATATTATGACCATGCAAACTATTCAAGCTATTTTTGGATCTAAATACCGTCGATTAAGATGCAAAATGAATTACATCCAAACAAAACAAAAATTTTAATAGCACATATCCCCAAACTGTTAAAAGCACGATCCTGTGTATCCGAAGGGCGCGCATGGGTATGCATCACTTTGCTTATAGACAAAACTGTGCCTCATTATGCTTCTTAAACGATAATATCATTGGCTAGGGTAAAGGCTTCTAATTGTGGTCGTCTTGTAACTGTGGTACCCCCTGTTTTCTCCAGTGTCAAAGGTTATCTAAAATCTAACGTACCTTCTATAGAAAGGCTAATACCCGAAGAGTCAAAACCAGGTGCGTTCGATTTTGATTTACCGTTGTCACTGGAGAAAACAGGGGGGTACCACTGCTACAAGACGACCACAATTAGAAGCCTTTACCCTATGGTGGAAAATAACGTGTATCCACCGACCAGCAAATTTTAAAATGAAATGGGACGCGTATTCCTACGGTTTGAGAAGGTTTACAATTACAATTAGTAATGCGGATACACGTCACTTTGCATCTTAACGTTTTGCCTCCGCGTCGTTTCGCTTTTAAACAGTAAACGATTAGCTTCATTTTGAAACATATACACCAATATTCTACTCTGTATAGAAAATGCAAAATCATACGATGGAATATTGAACGTTACGTTGAAGAAAGTAAACTGTGTTTGCATTTTTTGCCTTTTTTTGAGAAAGCTTAATAGTTAGTTAAATACGACATCATTTGGTGCTAACTGAATGTATGAAAAATAGGTGGTGTTTTTTAGCCCGTAAATCTGATAACCTATTTTTTAGATCCCATACTTGACCTTTAAGCAAGGCGTCGTGTCAACCCTACAAATCCAACAAAGGAATGACGTAATATTTGCATCGCTCCTTTCAGTTCAGTGGAACAGGCGAATACACAGTACTGCCGTACTGCGTTTTTTGACGCACAAGTTTGTTTAGGTAGATGTACTGTCACCGTTGGAATTGAAATTAAATTTTAATCTATGTTATCAGTATTCTATTGATGATTGATGAGGGTTAGTTATTAACGATGTCATTTCGTTACATTAATATATTTTAAGTCAATAAAAAGATAAAAAGCATTCAATTTTAGGCTGTGACAGATTACTAATTACTGATAATGCTAAATTGCATTGAGTGCTTGTAAATAAAAGCTGGTAATCAAGAAGAGTGTAATAAAACTAGGATTGTAGGTATGTGTGTAGTACAGCAGGTAAGTGGAATTGTGTGGGTACAATTAGTCATGCTGGGCGTTGAGTTGTTATTTGTGTGTAAATACACAGTTAGTAGTATGATACAATTAGACAATCAGTCTCTAGTATACGGAAATTATGTAAGCACAGAAGTACATACATACATTCAATTAATTTTAATTATGATTTCATGCAAAGCAGGTAGAGCGTTAAAATTAGTACAGCCCATAATTATACTCTACATACCAAAATAAAGCTTTAATAAAATTAAATTAAAGTCATGCCAAGGTGGTCCATACGCCAAACTTGAAGTAACCATGCAATGCAAAGCTTGTAAAGTAAAACTACTCGAAGTATGTACAGCTACTTTACTACTTGCATGCAAAGTGTTAAGTGCAGTGTGCAACTAATTGAATTACGGCATGCAGATAAATGATAAAATAAAATGATAATAATGTGAAAAGCAGCAAGTTTAACTACATACAAATTGTGTTAATTGTTAACTACATACAAAGCGAACCAAACCAAAATGGAAAATATTCAAGTTTTATTATTTTTATTTTCAAATGCAATTGGCAGTTGGCAGTGTCAAAATAAATAGTAAAAGGTTAGTTTGTTATTAAATTATTCAAAAAAGAGTGCATTGTATCTACGATAATGATGGAATTTACCTTCGGGTCGTAAATTATCTTCAGGCTTCTTGACAACAGCTCTGTCACCCATGAGCGGAGTTTTTTCCTCAGGTCTTTTGTAGAAATCTCCTTCCGGCTTAAGACTGTCCTCAGGTCTCTTCATTGGGAAGCGTTCCCCTTTGACCCACTCTTGTTTGGGCTTGTCATAGAATTGACCTTCCGGGAATAGATTATCATCGTGTCTCACGGGTTTGGCTTTCTCTCCCTTGGGCCATTCTTCCCTTGGCTTGCCGTAGAATTGACCTTCAGGATGTAAATTATCCTCTTGTCTCTTCTGTGTTCGTCGTTCGGCTTGAGGAACTTGTTCTTTGGGCTTTTGGTAGAATTCACCCTCTGGTTTTAAATTGTCGATGGGCTTCTTGGCCTCGAATCGATCGCCTTTTATTGGAGACGTTTCTTTGGGTCGTTGGTAGAAGTCGCCTTCGCCAGTTTTAAGGTTATCAATGGGTCTCTTGACTTCGGCCCTTTCACCCCTGAGTGGTGCATCCGGTTTTTCTTGGATGTAAAACTGACCTTCTGGATGCAAATTGTCCTCTTGTCTCTTTGGTTGGCGTCTTTCCACTTGAGGGACTTGTTCCTTGGGTCTTTGGTAGAACTCTCCTTCTGGTCTGAGATTATCCTGGGGAATTTTCATCTCGTAGCGCTCACCCACTGGAATATTTTCCTTAGGCTTCTGGTAGAATTCACCCTCAGGTCGTAGATTGTCCTTGGGTTTCTTAATGTCTGCCCTTTCACCCTTTCCTGGGGAGCCTGAGGCGGGTCTTTCGTAGAATTTACCCTCTGGGTACAAATTATCCTCGGGTCGTTTCTGAATCAGTTTGGGAGCCATGAATGGGGCATCCTCCTTAGGCCTTTGGTAGAATTCACCTTCGGGCTTCAAGTTGTCGATGGGTTTCTTAGCCTCGAATCTTTCCCCTTTCACTGGGGAAGTTGGCTCAGGTCGCTTGTAGAAGTCTCCCTCTAATTTAATGTTGTCAAGGGGCTTGAGAATGTCCGCACGCTCTCCACGGCCAGGGCCCACAGGGGCTGCAGGCATGTAAAACTGTCCCTCGGGGTATAGATTGTCATCGTGTCGGATAGGTTTCCTTTTCTCTCCAATTGGAGCATCCGCTTTATGCCTGGGAGAAAATTCCCCTTCAGGGAAAAGATTATCGATGGGTTTGATAGCATCTGGTCTGTGACCCACCGGGATAGTGTCTTTGGGCTTCTGGTAAAAGTCCCCTTCGGGTCTAAGATTGTCCTTGGGTATCTTAACTTCTGCTCTCTCTCCCTTCCCTGGGACTCCTGCGGCGGGACGTTCATAAAATTTCCCCTCTGGGTAGAGGTTATCCTCTGGCTTGTAAGGAATTCTTTTTTCCGCCACGGGGACCTGCTCTCGAATGCGCTCCTGGAATTCTCCTTCGGGACGAAGATTATCCTCAGGATATTTCATTGGGAAGCGATCACCCTTTTTAGGCTCTTCCGTTGGACGGACGTAGAACTGACCTTCGGGATGGAGATTGTCCAGGTGCTTGAGAGGAGATCGTTTCTCACCCTTTGGTACTTCTTCCTTTGGTTTCCCGTAGAACTGACCTTCAGGATACAAGTTATCGTCTTGTTTGTAAAGCTTCCGCTTTTCTGCGGGGACATACTCCTCTTTAGGCCTTGAATATTGTTCCCCTTCTGGCCTCAAATTGTCCACTGGTTTCTTGGCGTCATATCTGTCCCCTTTGGGGAACTGGTCATTCCTTGGTTTTTGAGTAAATTCGGCCTCAGAGGTAGTCAAATTATCCTTTGGCTTCCGTATTTCGGCCCTGTCTCCCTTCAATGGAGAATCTGGGGCTGTCGGTGCATAAAACTGTCCCTCTGGATATAAATTATCCTCTGGTCTTTTCTGTACAATTTTCGGTTGCATAACCGGAGCAGCTTCTTTGTGTCTGGGGTAGAATTCTCCTTCTGGACGTAGGTTATCAACTGGTTTTTTAGCTTCGAACCTGTCTCCCACGGGGTACTGTTCCTTGGGCTTTTGATAAAAATCACCTTCGGGTGTTTTGAGATTGTCGACGGGCCTCTTAACTTCCGCCCGGTCACCTTTAAGTGGGGCTTCTGTGACGGGTTTCTCATAGAATTTCCCCTCGGGGAATAAATTATCCTCTGGCTTATAAGGTTGTCGCCGCTCTCCCACGGGGAAAGCTTCCTTCGGCTTTGGAGAGAAATCCCCTTCGGATTTAAGATTATCCTCTGGTCGCTTCATAGGATACCGTTCACCCAAACCCACTTGATCCTTCGGCCGCTGGTAAAAGTCATCTTCAGAGACTTTCAAGTTATCAATTGGCCTCTTGACGTCCGCACGATCGCCCTTAAGTGGAGCGTCTGGCGTGGTGGGTGCATAGAACTGGCCTTCAGGGTACAAATTATCATCAGGTTTGTAGGGCTTTCGTCTCTCTCCCACGGGGATGGCTTCCTTCGGCTTTGGGGAGAAATCCCCTTCAGATTTAAGATTATCCTCTGGTCTCTTCATAGGATACCGTTCACCCAAACCCACTTGTTCTTTTGGCCGCTGGTAAAAGTCATCCTCAGACACCTTTAGATTGTCAATGGGTTTCTTTATGTCTGCCCGGTCACCCTTCTTGGGTGCCTCCGTGGCGGGCCGATCGTAGAACTTTCCTTCTGGATAAAGATTATCCTCCGGCCGTTTCTGAATTGCCTTTGCAGGCATGGCTGGAATCACGTCCTTAGGACGGTCGGTAAAGTCACCCTCCATGAAGAGATTATCTTGGGGCCGTTTCATTGGGAAACGTTCACCTACCGGAGCGGCCTCTTTGGGGCGGTCATAAAAGTCACCTTCTGATATAAGATTGTCCACTGGTTTCTTAACGGGATATCTCTCACCCACGGGAGCTTCTTCCCTTGGCTTGCCGTAGAATTGTCCTTCCGGGAAGAGATTGTCATCCGGTAGATACGGTTTCCTGCGCTCTCCTACTGGGATAGCTTCCTTCGTTTTAGGCGTGAAATCTCCTGTTCCTGATTTTAGGTTATCCTCGGGTTTCTTCATCGGGAATCGCTCACCGGCAACATACACTTCCTTGGGACGTTGGTAGAAATCGCCTTCAGATGTTTTGAGGTTATCTACCGGCCTCTTAACATCCGCCCTGTCACCCTTCTTCCACTCCTCAGGTGCGGTTTGCCCATAGAACTCTCCCTCTGGATACAAATGATCCTCCTGTTTAATAGGCTGCCTTCTCTCACCCACTGGAACGGTTTCTTTTAATTTCGGATAGAATTCTCCCTCTGATTTAAGATTGTCCTCTGGTCTCTTCGTTGGATATCTCTCACCCGCTGCGTAGACCTCCTTTGGTCGCTGATAGAAATCTCCTTCTGGAGTTTTAAGATTGTCGATGGGCCTCTTAATGTCAGCCCTGTCGCCCTTGCCCGGAGCAGCCTCCTTAGGGCGGTCATAGAATTGCCCTTCGGGGTATAAATTATCTTCAGGTCTAATAGGAGCCACTCTGCCAGGAGTTGCATGGGCCTGTTGTTTAGGTCCAGAATAAAATTCTCCTTCTGATTTGAGATTATCCTCCGGCTTTTTCATTGGGTATCTCTCACCTGCTGCATACACTTCTTTGGGTCTTTGGTAGAAGTCATCTTCAGATGTTGTGAGATTGTCAATGGGCTTCTTAATGTCAGCCCTGTCCCCCTTGCCCGGTGCTGCCTCTTTGGGGCGGTCATAAAATTGGCCTTCGGGGAATAAGTTATCTTCAGGTCTAATAGGAGCCACTCTGCCAGGCGTTGCATGGGCCTGTTGTTTAGGTCCAGAATAAAATTCTCCTTCTGATTTGAGATTATCCTCCGGCCTTTTCATTGGGTATCTCTCACCCGCTGCATACACTTCTTTGGGTCTTTGGTAGAAGTCATCTTCAGATGTTTTAAGATTGTCCACAGGCTTTTTAATGTCAGCTCTGTCGCCTCTACCTGGAGCTTCGGGTGTTGGACGGTCATAGAATTTTCCCTCGGGATACAAGTTATCTTCCGGCTTTTTAGGGATAACTCTGGCCGGTGAGGCTGGGGCGGATGGCTTTTGCCCAGAATAGAATTCACCCTCGGGTTTGAGATTGTCTTCGGGTTTTTTCGCGGGATAGCGCTCACCCGGCTTGTAAGCCTCTTCCTTTGGACGCCCATAGAATTCACCCTCGCCGGATTTTAAGTTGTCAATTGGCTTGACGACATCCGCCCTTTCCCCCTTTTTAGGTGCTTCTGGGGTTGTGGGCGCGTAGAATTGACCTTCGGGGTACAAATTATCTCCTTGTCTAATTGGCTGTCGCCGCTCTCCTTGAGGCACTTGCTCTTTAGGTTTTGAGTAGAATTCACCTTCGGGATACAAATTATCTCCTTGTCTAATAGGCTGCCGCCGCTCACCTTGAGGCACTTGTTCTTTAGGTTTTGAGTAGAATTCGCCCTCTGATTTTAAATTGTCTTGGGGCTTCTTAGCATCGAAGCGCTCACCCTTGGGGGCTTGCTCTCTAGGTCGTTGATAGAAATCGTCTTCAGATGGCTTAAGATTGTCGACTGGTTTTTTAATATCTGCTCTTTCACCCTTTTTAGGTGCTTCTGGGGTTGGGCGGTCGTAGAATTTCCCTTCTGGATATAAATTATCTTCTGGCTTTTTGGCAGTGAAGCGGTCACCTTTCGTTGGACTTACTACTTCGGGCCTTTGGTAAAAGTCTCCTTCAAGTTTCAGATTGTCCTCTGGTTTCTTAGCAGGATAGCGCTCACCCATTTTAGGGGCTTCTGGACGAGGACGTCCGTAGAATTCCCCTTCGGGGTGTAAATTATCATGCTGCTTGATAGGGGTTGCCCTGTCACCTTTGGGTGCCTCTTCCCGTGGCCGGCCGTAGAACTGTCCTTCAGGATACAGATTGTCATGTTGTTTAATAGGGCTTGCTCTCTCTCCTTTCGGTGCTTCCTCAACGGGTTTTAAATAAAATTGTCCCTCAGGTTGTAAATTATCGTGAGGCTTTTTAATGTCATAGCGCTCCCCTTTCCCGGGAGCTGACGGCTTAGCTGGATGGTAGAAGGCACCTGTGAGGAAGGAAAGCCAAAAAAGAAGACGAAATGAAATAAAAACCGGGAACTAAAACGAAAAACGATAAAAGGACAATGCAATGAATAAATCCTTCAACGTCAAGCGTAATGGGACAGAAATGGGAGTTTTTTTCCTCTGGCTGTGAAACACAATTGAAACGTTCAGAGTCCTCAGAGTCACGGGGCTCCACTAAATCAATGGCTTTTGGTGTTTTGCTATTTTGCATTGCCAACAGAGAGAAAAGCCGGAAACGAAAATGTGAAAAACTTAAGGATTAAGTTGTAGGTCGGAAGAAAATGCAAAATGTGCTATCTACATATATGTAAGAACTACAACCAACTAAACTCTACCTACCTACTTCTCTTCACTTCCCGATCTTTCCTCCAATTCGAAAAACGGCTCAAGTACACAAACCGCCGTTCTACCTACCATACACTCTACCAAAATCCACATTCGCACCGACCAACCAAATACGGACTACTACAAACCACAGGACCCCTTCCAACGCTCTACACCCTACGAACAACATTCAAAGCTACACGTTACACTCTACCAAAGGGAAGACGACTCCGAACACATATCACTACGCTGGATCTACGCACCAAACTCGACCAAAATCACCGTTCAACTAAACGCAACGAACCAAAAAGCTACTCTATTATTTAAATGAAAACCAATTGAAAAATCAAACTCTAACCAACAACTCGTACCATTTTTAAACCCCATACGCAACAAGCATTACTACGATACATTACTCAACTATCCCATGATTGCCCTAAAAACGCAAAAAAAAACTAAACATTAATGCCAAAAGAATCAAAACAAAACATTTTTTGACACAACTAACTTGAAGAAGCAAAATAATTTTTACAACTTGCTCTGAAATTCAAAAATTTACTATTTTAACACTACAACAATGTTCAAAATATTTGACCGGTGCCTTATATTTTGACGCCCATTTCCAACTTTGACCGCTGACTGATAACTTGACTCCTAAAACATCTACACGCCACGATACAGTAAGGGAAGCTTTCATGCGAAGTACCTCATCCTGTTACATACACCTCAATAACTCGAAATTTTGAAGACTTACAAAAAAAGTTTTAATTACAAAATTTATCACTTTCATACTTCCTATACTAGTACATAGTCATCAAAACAATCGGACATCAAATATGCAAAATGCATAAGAAACCCATTAGATAACATATGGAATCGACCCTTTTAGTATAAAAAAATCACAAAGTATCTACTCAACATACAAAGATACCTGAGAAAGCACAGTAATGCAACCCCTGGACACATATTTTAAAGTTCTCACCGACTCTTAAAAACATTGAATCCCATGGACAATACTTAAGAAGGGAAAAATTCACACAACACAAAAATACAAATACATACTAGACTTCAACACTGACTTATTACATCTTGCCCATGCCACCGAAAATGACCCTAGTCCCGTATAAAAAATAAAAGCACAAAAACAAAACAAACAAAGTCACAACTTATGAAAATTAGCTACCCCCTGAACGTGTTAAAAACTCCAAAAAGTTTCACTCTCTCACTTGACTTCCTTCATAAAACTACTCCAGAAGCCCTCAACTTGACCTCAACATTAATTACTTACAATCGCCAGATTTGACCTCACCCACTTTCACTTTCTTTCTATCTCTCTCCCCGTACCCTCAGTAGCATCCCGACTAATATAGTAACCCCTTGTATCTACATAGGTAGAGTGTTGTCAGTTTCGTACGCTTGTTTTTCTCCCAGTATTTCAGTATTAGTAGGGATTAGGGAATCTTAAACATTCGTATTTTGTAGATAAATTACCTTCACTGTGCAGGTTGTCTTCTGGCTTTTTTATTGGAACTCTCTCTCCCATCACTGGAGCTGTCTCCTTGGGCTTTTCATAGAATTTTCCGCCTGTTGATAAATTATCCACTGGACGCTTCGTCTCCCATCGCTCTCCCACAAACGTCCGATAATCCTCCACGTTACTCGTCCTGGACTCAAAATTCCCGTCCATTCGAAGATGATCTTCGTGTCTTCGAATGTCGTAGCGCTCACCAATCTTTTGGCTGTAGTCTTCGCGGGATGTTGTCACCTCTGAGAAGTCACCCGTGAACTGAATATTATCCCGATGAATTACCTTGTCCGCTCGCTCTCCACGAAGAACTACCGTTTCCTTTGGACGCTCGTAAAACTTTCCTATTGTGGGACGTACAAAATACAAACATAGGAATGACGGCGACGAAATAAACAGAGTAGGCATACACTCCAATAAAATATATCTTATATACAACTCAAATTCCAGAATTTAAATCCCTGTAGCCTGTAGTATAGAGTAACCATAAGTTATGATAGGTATAATAGGTATTTCATTGTAAAATATGAACAATAGCTGGATAAAAATTGGTAAACTGAGTACTACTACTCGCATCGTCGCATTTTTGTCATTATCAGTATATCACAGTATATCAGAGAAAGCAGTTGAGATAAGCCTGGATTAATAACCCCTTTAAATATCTCGATTGGCTCTGTACACGGAGGACGGAGGCGAGGATGTGACGGTGCGGCAAACATTTTCCGCTTGCGTAATATAATGTACAAAAATATACCAAAGGTGGAAAGGTAGGTAAGAGTTAGATTCCAGATAACGATAACTACAGCAATTTCACTCCAGTCACGCCAAAAGTCAGAAGTGCTTTGCAAAATATTAAAATACCTATAGGGTATAGTCAATGTCTATGTCTAGGGAAGGTGATTGTACGCGAATATGTATATTTAAATCAATATGAAAATTTTACGCATAGGGTCTACACCCAAACTGCAAATACAAATTACAAGCGAAATGTAAAATCCAAAAGAATTACCTACGCTGACTGTAGTAGCTCAACTTTAAATACATATTTCGTTTCATTCAGGATTAAGGGCCTCTCAAATATTACATATAAATGCTTTCAAAAGATGTCGATATTTTGGGTATTTTGCTGGTTTTGATTTAATATTAAACTTGGACACTGTGCTTTGCTATTTTTGAACGACACAATATTTGCAAGGTCCCATACTAATGAAAGAGCCTCTGTGGCTTTTCCATTGCATTGACTAAATTGTATAATTTAAAACATTTAAAAAATACCTATAGAGTTCGGTAAACAAGTTGAAATAGCTGTCAAAAACATGATAAAACAATGAGTAATTAGTACCTTCTGGAAACAGGTTATCCTGTTGTTTAATGGGTTTAGCCTTTTCACCCTGAGGTACGCTCTCTTTTGGTTTTGTGTAAAATTCTCCTTCAGACTTGAGATTATCTTCGGGTCTTTTTGTGGGATATCTTTCACCGGTAGGTGCTTCCTCCTTGGGTTTAGTGTAGAAATTCCCTTCCGGGAAGAGATTGTCCCCATGCTTAATTGGACTTCTTCTCTCTCCTTTAGGAATCTCATCCTTTGGTTTACCGTAGAAATTTCCTTCCGGAAAGAGATTGTCCGCTTGTTTAATTGGACTTCGTCTCTCTCCCACTGGAGCTTCTTCTTTGGGTCTCCCGTAAAACTGTCCTTCAGAATGCAAATTATCCTCCGGTCTTTTCACTACAGCTCGATCACCCTTAAGTGGGGCTTCTTCCTTAGGTCGATCATAAAATTTTCCTGGATGGGGCACAAATGAAAAACACGTGATTTAGAAATGAACTGTAAAATAAGACATAAACATATGGCTGTGCTACTAAAAGTGCAAAAATTGTTATCTGCATAGGATTTGCATTTTACAAGTTTGAATGCAACACCAGCTATTTTCGTGGCCTACGTTCACCAAACGATTATCAGTAAAATCAATGAGTACGGAATTAACAGAGTTTATGAGTCATGAGGAAACAGAGATGACCGATTACCTTCATTTGAGGTTACAGACACGCAAGAGAATTCGAAATCAAACGATTAAATAGCCTAAGAAAATCCTTAAGATACACAAATAGATATCACATTGGGCTAGACCAGACGTAGTTTTAGGTGTCAAAAATACATGACCATTCCAGCGGGATTTTATTTCCTAGTAAAATGTCTAAGTGTCATGCACCATAAAAGTTCTACTACCAAGGTACACTCCGTTTTTCTTTCCGTTATTAAGGGCCTTCCAAATATTACTTTACATTATTCAGGATGAGATGAAGCTTTTGAGAAGGTCAAGAAGGAATTATATTTAGGTGCATCACTTCCTTCCAAGTAGACATAGCAAGACAAACGTGTTATGCTACAGGTTTTAAGTTTTTAAAAAATGTTTTGCAAAATTTGATACTGTAATACCTAATACCAAAAACAATCTAGAAATGTCTAAACAAGTTATTGACACCTTCATTTTTGTAAAAAGTAATTACTGCAAAGCCCCGTATTGCAACATCGACCAAGAGGGAAAAGTACAACGCTGATTAAATTCCAGACAAAAAGTACTACCTAATGAATTTTTAGATTTGTGTACCTTCTGGGCGTAAATTGTCCTCCGGTATTTTCGTGGGGGCTCTGTCGCCACGTAAATGTGGAGCTTCTTTCTCCCGGATGTACATTTGACCTTCAGGATGAAGGTTGTCTACCGGTTTTTTCACGTCAGCCCTTTCACCTTTTGGAGCAGGACTCTTCTCAGGAGCGTAGAAAAGTCCTTCCTGGCGAAGGTTATCCTCTGGCTTTTTAGCTGGAAATCGTTCACCTTTCGGAATTTCATCTTTTGGCTTAGTGTAGAAATTCCCTTCAGGGAAGAGATTGTCACCATGTTTAATTGGACTTCGTCTCTCCCCTTTGGGTGCGTCCTCTTTGGGCTTTCCTTGGAAAGGACCCTCAGATTTTAAATTGTCTTCTGGCCTTTTCATGGGATATCTTTCCCCTACTTTTGGTGTTTCTGCTTTTGGTCTACCGTAGAATTCCCCTTCAGGGTACAGGTTATCCCCTTGTTTAATTGGACTTCGTCTTTCCCCCATGGGTGCGTCCTCTTTGGGCTTTCCTTGGAAAGGACCCTCAGATTTTAAATTGTCTTCTGGTCTTTTCGTAGGGTATCTTTCCCCCACCTTTGGTGTTTCTGCTTTTGGTCTACCGTAGAATTCACCTTCAGGGTAGAGATTGTCTCCTTGTTTAATTGGACTTCGTCTCTCCCCCATGGGTGCGTCCTCTTTGGGCTCTCCTTGGAAAGGACCCTCAGACTTTAAGTTGTCTTCTGGCCTTTTCATGGGGTATCTTTCCCCAACTTTTGGTGTTTCTGCTTTTGGTCTACCGTAGAATTCACCTTCAGGGTAGAGATTGTCCCCTTGTCGAATGGGTTGCGCTCTTTCCCCTTTGGGTGCGTCTTCGCGTGGCTTGCCACGGAAATCTCCTTCAGGTTTCAGATTATCTTCTGGCCTTTTCATGGGATATCTTTCACCGACCTTTGGTGCCTCTTCCTTAGGCTTTCCCTGGAAGGGACCTTCTTGCTTAAGATTGTCTTGGGGTTTCTTGGCTGGATATCTCTCACCCTTTGGAACTTCATCTTTTGGTTTAGTATAAAAATTTCCCTCTGGGAAAAGATTGTCCCCATGTTTAATGGGACTTCTTCTCTCACCCTTTGGTGCCTCTTCTTTAGGCTTTCCCTGGAAGGGGCCTTCTTGCTTAAGATTATCTTCGGGTTTCTTGGCTGGATATCTCTCACCCTTTGGAACTTCATCTTTTGGTTTAGTGTAAAAATTGCCTTCTGGGAAAAGATTGTCACCGTGTTTAATGGGACTTCTTCTCTCACCCTTTGGTGCATCTTCCTTCGGCTTTCCCTGGAAGGGGCCTTCTTGCTTGAGATTATCCTGTGGTTTCTTTTGAACTGGTCGTTGATCCGGAGAGACGACCGAACTTCTGTAGTCTTCTTGGGATCTAGAAATGGCAGTGAATTCTGCATCTTCTACTTTAAGGTTATTCTCATAGCGCTTGACTTCGGAACGGGATAGTGGGAATTCACGGTACTCTCCTCGTGATGTTGTTTCCAAGTACATTTCACCGTCCTGTTTGGTCCAGGTGCGCTGCCTTCTGATTTTGGGACGCTCCCCAGTTTTCTCGGTAAACTCTGACTCAGCTGTGGTTTCAAAGGTCATTTCACCCTCATTTTTCGTAAAGGTGTTTTTCCTCGTTGCTTTTTGCATAATATTCATCTTTTTCTCGTCAAATTCCCTTCGGTTGGTACTCGTGTACTCCACACTCCCTTCAAGTTGTAGTTGGTCCGGATGACGGATGGGTGCGGGTCTAGGTTCCATTTTGTATGGCTTTTCCTCAACTTTTTCGAGGAATGTTGTGGTGACGTAGTTTTCATCTTCGATGGCTCTTGACTTGACATTCTTTTGGGAGTCCCGACTCTCAAATGAAGTTTTGACGTCGTAGCTGTCCTCAACGAACATTTGTCCAGTTTTGAATTTATTACTTTTGGTGGTGTCCGATGAATATTTAGAAATGTCCTTATTCGTGACGTCAGTGATTCTGCTCGACGTATCAACAACCTCATCTAGACGGAATGTTTGTCTATCCGTAGAACGGGTTGAGCTCGTCACTTTCTCATCCAGTTCGACGGTTTCCTTTGACCCAGCGGATATAACTCGGGCAGACTTAATTTCCGTAACGGATTTTTCAATATCTTCAGTTGTAATAATTTCAGATTTATCTAATTTGACGATTCCACGGGAGATCTCACGCTCGTGAACTGCTTTGACTCGAGAGTCCCGAAGAGCCGAGTCAATATTTACCCCGTAGACAGTGGATGTTTCCGAGATTTCTTGAAGTTCTTTTTGTGCTCGGCGTTGGTCAGTGGTAGAGTCCATAGATGTTTTAGATTGGGTCACAATTGTCATCCCCTGGTAATCGTCACCATAGCGATGGATGGTCCCGCCAGTCACCGTCTCTACTTTAGAGCCCCGCACATTATTTCTGTTGGTTTGGTCCGTTCCGTCAATTACTGTTGTGGAGTACGACACAACTTCGGAGGTTTGTGAATTTGCCTCTTGCTGTTGTTGACTCGTTGACTGGTTTGAAGAACTATAAAATTTACTTTCTTTTGTGTCATTGATAACATCAGAACGGAGGTTGGTGCTGGAACTGGTACTGGTGCTGCTAATTCCAGCAGCAGCTGTTTTTGATACGACTGACGACTGAGTGGACGACTGTTGTTCATTCGTGGATTTTCCCAAAGATGTTTTTTCTTCGCGGGCAGTAGTAACGCCGGCTGCAGGGCGAGTTCTTTTGTCTCCAGGAATGTGCTCTAATTTCCCACCGCGAAGTACTACACGACTTTCTCGTCTAGTTAAGCTATGCTGACTTCCTGGAGTTTCATTTTCCTTTGTTGGAGAGCGTTTGCCGGTATCACCGGGTTGCCGCCTCGTAGGTGACTGGTCTGGACTACGATAGCGTCCCCCTTCAAGCCGTAGATTGTCCCCAGGTTTAATGGGTGTGGCTCGTTCCCCCTTCGGGGCAGGGGACCTTCCTGGAGTGTAAAGGTCACCCTCTGGGTGTAAATTATCTTGAGGTCGCTTCATGTCATATCTGTCCCCAGTTTTGGGGGCAGTGTCTTTTGGTGATCTGTAGAATTCGCCCTCTGGCTGTAAATTATCCTGTGGACGCCGTACGTCAGCTCGCTCACCTTTAGGAGCTGGCTCACGGTCTTTACCGTAGAACTGTCCTTCAGGGTAAAGATTGTCGCCATGTTTGACGGGCTTGGCCCGGTCTCCTGGTCGACGATCGGTGGGCTTAGAATGGTCTGGTGATGACCTGGTAGTGGCAGTGGCAGTTGTTTCGTCAGTCCTCGTTGTCCTTACGGTACTAAACCCAGCTGTAGGCGTTGGGCCTGACCTGTCCCTGTCACCAGGGATCCTTTCAAGTTTCCCCCCGCGAAGAACTACACGATCTTCTTGGGTGGTGACATTTGAGGCAGTCCTGGTGGCATCCTTTCCAGTTTGGCCAATCTGTTTCAGTGTTGAGCTGGACTCGGAAATAATACGTTGACTGTCCTGAATTCGTTGATCACTTATATTTTCTGAGGTCGAGTGCGTTGACGACGATGAGTGGGCCATTTGTGACACGGACTGGTGCTGCTGAAGTTGCTGCTGCTGAGTTTGCTGTTGCTGCTGAATTTGCTGTTGCTGCTGAATTTGCTGTTGCTGCTGAAGTTGCTGCTGCTGCTTGGAATCATAAGAAGTTTGAGTTCTATCATCCGTCCTTTGGGAAACGGACGTCTCGGTTCCAGGAATGTGCTCCAGTTTCCCCCCTCTAATAACGGTTCTAGAACTAGTACTGGTTTGACTGAGAGAAGGCCGTCCGCCGGTTTCGACAGTTCTCGTTGAAATGACATTGCCTCGCTCATCCAGGATTTGTTCGGTTGCTATAGTGGCCGTCGTAGAGCTGCTTGACGTGGTCATGCTTTGACTGACTCTGGAGTCGGACGTACTTTGATGCTGTTGTGAAGATGACAACGTGGAGGAGGATATATTTTGAGATGACAGTTGGGAGGAGGCTAAACTTTCTACAGCTGTTCCTGGAATCACCTCTAATTTCCCTCCACGAAGCACTGTTCTAGGTCCAGTACTCTGTCCTGGTTGCGGACTGGGGCTAGATCCAGTAATTTTAGGGAGGCTCGTCACCCCGCTAGTAGAACCAATAGCTCTCGTTGAAATAACGTTTCCGTCCTTATCTAAAATGTGTTCGACATTTGAAGATTGCAGATCCGAGGCAGAGCTTCTTTCCGAGGTTCGTTGACCATTGATGAGAGCATCTGCGGCTGCGAAAGACTGGGACGAGGAGGTCGACGACATTTGAACTTTCCCGCCGCCAGTGGTAACAACGTTACTGTTGGTTCCATCCGAGACAGTGGTGGACTGAAGTACACTGTCTGCCTTGACAGTCTCTGCATGGCCACCCTTGACAACTTTACGCGAGGACGTTTGGCTGACGACGGGCTTCCCACCCGCCACCACCGTCCTCGAAGAGATAACGTTTCCATCCTTATCTAAGATTCGTTCGATCGTCGTTGTACTTGACTCAGAAATAACTCTGCTGCTCTCCTCAACTGCTCGCTGCTCACTAACTTGACTCTGACTCGTCATGGACGAGGATGCTATCGTGGTGGATGATGCCAATGCAGATGACGACGACAGCTGTTGTTGAGAAGTCAATCCTCCTTGTCTTTGCGTTGTCATACTTGTGTTGGTGTTTATATTGGCATTAGTATTGCTGCTAGTGCCCTGTTGTTGTTGGTTGTGATGTTGCTGGTCATTTGAAACAGAAACCAGTTTCCCGCCCCGTAAAATTTTCTTCGGCTGCTCATCCAATGGGGCACTTGGAGAACCTTTTGCTCTTTTTTGAGGTGATGTCGTAGAGGTTGATGTTGATTCCATAGTAGTACTACTGCTCTTGACATCCTGTCCAATACTTTGCTTCTGTTCGCTTGCTTTGACAGTTGACGATGAAGATTCGGACGTGAACTGATTGCTGCTGTGCTGCTGACTACTTGATTGCTGAATTTGACTCTGGCTTTGACTGTTTGAAGATGTGGACGATTGCAATTGCGCTTGCTGCAGCAATTGGGATTGAGATTGCAATTGCGCTTGCTGCTGCAATTGAGATTGAGATTGCGATTGTTGTAGCTGAGATTGGGGCTGCGATTGGCCTGAAGTAGTTGAATATACATTAACTCCGCCGGGGTATAAATATTCATCTGGGACGGTTTCAAGTTTTGAGCCACGGAGCCGAACGCGAGTACCCCGTGGGGTACCTTCGGCTGCTCCTCCTTGTGCCGGAGTTGAGTGAGTTTGTCCATGCGGGTGACCTCCCTCACCAACTGGGTAACTTGTACTCGACTCCGACACAATTAATTGGCCGTGGTGGCCATAGCTCTGCTGCTGTTGCTGGCTTGACGTAGAAGAAGATGACGTCATCACGGAGGATGAGGACATCTGTTGCTGCTGTAGTTGTCGTTGCTGCTCTTGTGAAAGACTGTAGCTGGAATGTTCTTGTGTGGAACTGACGCCAACGCCACCGGGAGACCCCGTCGTGTCAACCATGTAAAAATCATCATCGTCAGTGGCAGAAATTAATGTTCTTACACCATCTGCTCCAACAATGTAGGTTTGATCTCCGTGCTTGAACCTAAAACAGCATAAAAATCGAAATTTTTATATTGTGTGTTGAAAAGTACATTATCTGTAATATTTACTTAAGTAAATAAAGAGCCTTTCAGTTATCACGCCACACAAAAACTGGATAGAGATAAAAACAAACTATGTACTCTAGAAGGAAACCACATCTGCACTTTTCCAATTAGCGACAGGTAAGTGTATTGCATGTAAAGAAGGCTGCGCAGGTTTTAGCACTTCGTAGTGTTGTAAACGGGAAATGCTTACCTGTCGTTAATTGGAAAAGTGCAGATGTGGTTTCCTTCTAGAGTACTATAATATTTTTTAAGCTAAATTTAAATTAGATATTTTACACTTCTTGCAAGGGATAAAGATCCTGCTTTAGTTTTTTCAAAAGGCTTAACTGGATTGTTCGGCACTATTTGAAAAGTAAATATCTTGTTTGGCATTTTTTTTTAGATGTACGCATAAATACTTAGGTATCTTCTTGGTAATTTTTAGAACTTGCAAACATTATTTTACCATTCTATCAACACATATTGTGTGGCGTAATACTTGACTCTAAATTAAACTAATCCAAATTTTTTTTCTGTACATATTACACAAGAACAAAACATTGATTGTTTCCCATAGATTATCATCAGTAAAACTACTGCTAAAAGTGTTTTAAATTGTAAAAACTGCAGTGTAATAAATATAACAAGTTCAAGTTGTTCTTGTTATAAACGTCACAAGCAACTCTCACACCCTGAGGTCAGGTAATTGGTACAAAAAGTAGGTATTCATACAGACAGTCTAATTTTCAACTCCCACAGGCAACGCATACAGAACAACAACATCAACAAGAAAATTGATGGATAGATGTACTTTGGAGATTAGCACATTGGTTATTATTACTATCATTATCGTTACCATTGTGGCTGAGTATGCACTTACTTCCTTGTCTGACTTATGCCTTGTAAGTCTCAAAAAAAAAGTCAAAGGCAAACAAGAATGGGATGGGAGGAAAAATATAAAAAACAAGAAATAGCGTGTTAAATGACTGAGTTGTGATTTTTGATTTTAAATTGCTATTTTTTTGACTGCTTGTATAGATATATCCCCTTTGTCCTCTGGCCTCTGATCACCCAGAACAAGTAGTTATCTGAACATTTTCCGTTCGAACCTTTTCTGGCGTTCACCATGTTTATCTTGGTACTCTTGTGTGTGAGTTGAACTCGAGTCCATTGTCATCCCTTCTGAACGTAGAGCGGTCTGTGCCCTTTTCATATTCGTTCTCTCCACCTACACAACAATACAGAACTTATAACAGATGATATTTTTATTACCGTTCTAATCGGTAAAACTTTACACGAACAGGACTAATATAGAAATTCAACAATAAATAATCATGTAATTTAAAATTGCAGTGTCGTTCTCGTATAAAAATTACCTGACTGTGTGCTTTATATTGTTCCCTACTTTCAGTGGACAAACATTCTTGTCGATTCGACTGCTGGAGTTCTGATGAAACATGGTCAATCTGGAAATTATTGTGAGGGCATCGATGACGTCTGGAAATAACAGAAAAAGAACATATACATTAGTTAGAGTACGACTTTTATTTTTCGATTAGTTTATAAGATTTTAGCGTTTGCAAATTTCAAGCCATACCATCCGCAACCATATCAGTAACCATTACATACATACGTACGTTGCCTGCAGTGTAACAAATCACGATAATTTAATTCAGGCTAATTTAACGTATCACTTGATAAACTACTCTTGTGTTAAATTATCAGTGCCACTCAACGATTTAAGTCTGGGATTCGAAAATCAAACATCATGTCATCGTTCCATTCTTTCTTGAACGATTAAGTAATTCAATGAGCCTTCGGCATTGAGTTTCAGTGTATTATGTATTTAGCTCGAGAATAAGTTTCTATTTATTCGTGTCAACGAACTACTATAGAATCAATCAATTTATTTCGTGACAGACATGCTCCTTTGCCATTCCACCAACTTTTTCACTTTTGCCATCATATCATCGTAAAGACCCCGAAGCCGAAGCCGTCGCGTCGTCGGTCTCCAAGTAAACTTCTATTGTATTCCTTTCTGTTATATGGCAAAAACGATTGCAGACGTAAACGTACATACCTACTCCCTAAATTTTAAGGCTTTTGAACGTTACGTGTGGGAAGACAGTTCATTTATATTATAGCATAGTACCTACGTTATTCCATGCCCACAAAGCCCACGTAACTTTGTGCCCATGCCATGCCAAACCCAACTTCTGCTACCGCCGGAATGGCAATGACAGTTGTTGCTGCTGCCCGTGCTGATAAACAAAGACGAAAAGACTGACTAGACTAAAACGCTACATTATTTTCCTGGAGCTGGAGATAGTGCATATAGCCCTGTATGATCATACTGAAATTAATTGGAACTATAAGTACCTAGGTAGGCAGGTACATACATATGAAGAACCAGGTAAGGTAATCGACTGGCTAAAATACTAGACCACTGCCGATTATGAAACCGAAACATACTCTTATCCAGGCACAATACATATCAAGAACCTCTCTAGTTTCCGGCTCATTCATTTTTCTATGACAAAGTTCAAAGCAGACTGAAAGGCTAAAACTATCAATAACTTCCTACTGTCGATGTCGATCGATCATACCATCACATGCCACTCCAACGGTATAAAATTGCAATAAAGTTATTAAGTTATCAATATCACAAAAGTTTTGTTGAGAAGTAAAAGATTAGACAACGTGTGGGAATACGAATTTATGGATAAAATTTATAAACTAATAGCTACTTTCAAATTGAATACTGTGTACGCTATTTCCAGGTACTACGACTTTGAATGGTGGAAACGGGACCGGTAGTTCCGGTGTCACCTAGTCCCGTGTGCTCATTCCAAATTGTATGAACATTATGAGGACAAAAAGAACAAATTACCTATTGTAATTGTCACTATTAGCATATCTAAAAATGTTGTGTGAAACTAATATTTTCGATGAAGGGAAAAGTATAGTTTAGAATTCAGCACAAAGTCAAACCGATTGCTTTAACAACTTATATCAATTCAAATTTAGTGGACATTTTTATTTTTTTAAATGCACTTATGCTTTAAAAGAAATGGCACGTTTCACGGTTTGAAAAATTGTGAAAACATGCTTAAGCTTCTAAAACTGAAAAATCCCATGGTTTAAATTGTGCAAAAGCTGCAGATAGCGACTTTTGTGCTGTATTTTTTCTTGTGTCTTTAACGAGTGCACAATCAAATGCTACAGGCTTGTGCTAATAATCCTGCTAGTGAAGTCTAGTCTGGTGGATAGTTTAAAACATACGTACTGCATGTGAATAGAGTGAGTTGAGTTATTTGACTCAATTCATTTCACATTTTGCAAATAGTGCGATACGTCATGGGTAATAATAACCTGTTGTGTGCGTCCTAATCCCTACAGCTATGTAAGTAGCTGTAGTTCAACTCGCCATATTTGCCATGCTAAACGGCTAAGCCTGACAGACATCCTTAACCAATATCTGTAAACTTGAGTGAGTACACACATAAATAAAGAACACATGACATGTCATGGTGGAGCATAGCACGAGAAATATCGAATATAAATGTTTAATGCATGGCATGTAAATCATGAGAGCACCGTATGACTCTGCCTAGTCTTACTGCTTCGTATTTTTGTTAAATGTATCACTGAATTCGATCAACTTCAACAATTCCAAACCATTACCATCAACGCCGGCGTCGACCAATTTATTTTACATTGCTACTACCTTATAAAGAAACCCACCTAACTAACTAACCATCTAACCAACCAAACCAGGTGACTTGACATTCTATTTACCTAGGTAAGCTCCACAGTAGAATTTATAATGAATTATGTATGTACCCGTGTATAACGACGGTGACTAGCTCAGAGTCAGTGTAATTGAAAATTGACACCTTTTAATCGAAATAAGACTGACGGTGTACAATTCCAACATCATTACTTTCAAAGACCAATTTATTGCCGCTAAATTAATTTTGAGTTCAGTAACACTAATTATTACGAAATAGCTCGTATTTAAAATCTTGAAAATTAATTATTCGTACTCATTTTACACGGTTCGAGTCCATCTGTAATGTTTTGCTGAACTAAATGAGATATACGTATGCATGTGTTTTAGTTTCTCAAGCTTTTTGAAGCCTAATACAAAGACAAATAAAATCAAACTATTAAGTTTCTCTGTCTTTCAAATTATTTTGTAAATCAGCGTCGGGAGCACGTAGTTTTGATTTAGATTCAAAGGGTTGTATTGATTTTGTATATAAGATTCATTTAATAGAATTGCATAACATACTAAAACAAACGAAACTCAAATGCTTTCCGCTAGCACTCTGGAAATAATTTCTGGAAGCTTTCTCCTGATGATTTGCCCGGCTAACGATTCGACTATAATAGTATTTGAGAGTGCAGGACGTCATGCGAATTGCGAATCGATTTCAATTTACTATAATTATGTTCTATCCTGGACTCGAACCATATTGGATTAGGGAACAATGTCAATGCTTGTAATCGTAATCAAATGGGTACGCTCACATTATTGTGTATGGATATATCAATTATTATGTTCACAGCTATACAAACTCACAATGCTGAGCAATACATATTTTGTCTTTATTGACAAACCCGGCTATAAGCTCTTAAATAAATTATAGCTGTTATGACTGTGTACAGATATACGAGTCCATACCTGTTTACTGTTTACAGATATTACATAGGTACTTAAATATGAAAACCGTGCCAACAAAAACAACGTTCAAGACATTTCAAGTGAATTTGCAAACTCCACGTGTAGTCGATCACTGCCTGGTTTGTGTTATCCTACAGCCCGTATATATCAAAGTTCCATTAATTATTTCGCAAATCCAGGGTCTACAGTTTCTGCAGTTGACAGTACACACGCATTCAACATTTTTGCATGCAATCTACCTATTCGCACTGCACTGGCATGGCATGGCATGCCTGGTGGGGCTCTTCTAAACGACCAACGTCGTGTGTATAATTATACTCCAAATCTGTTTGCACTTTCCGTGCATACAAGTATAATTATGTAGGTAGGTTCCCCCCTGACAGCATATAGCTTTCTTTTCTTTTCTTTCTACTTTATTCACTGGAGATTGCAACATGTTTGCATTTCAATTTGAAACCCCCTTGAAAGGCTTTAAATGGTGATGATTTATTTGAGCAATAATAATAGCTTATACAGCTACACACATGTTGAAAGTGATAGCAGTCACTTATAGTGTTCACACAGTTAATTGACAACTGTTGTCGCAAATCAAAAGCCCGTCCCAGGCTAAGTAAGCGCTATATGTAGTTCAAAACAGGCTGAGGGAGCAAACGCAAACAATACAATGTCAAGGAACATGTTTATTATAGTGATTGCGCAATTGCAAAAAAGGGCACAGGCAAAGTAAATACGTATACGTCTGTACTTTCTGCACTACACAATTGAATATTTAATACTACTTTCCTAGACAAGTAGACACACTAGGCTAAAAGTCCCATTCAAATTCTAAATTTAACGATGAAGTTTTTAATTTTGCGTATACCTACGAGCCTACCCATGGTATGTATATATATATGCTAATACTAGCTCTAGTGTTCAATGCTCTGTTAAGTTCAAATCCATTAAAACCACGGCAACTTAATAGCATTGTTTTTATTATGCATGCTATACATACACATACATTCACACCCATGCATCATTAATAGGTCCAGCTTTGCATATTTAGCCTTACTTTACGACAAAACCAACTTGCAGACGCGACACGAGCATATCAACAACAAGAAATACAAAGGCAAAGGTACTAACTATCTGTGAAGGAAAAAAAGAGGTACAGACAGACACTAGGTTAAATTCAGAATACAAGATTTTATGTTGAGGATACATTTATTATCCAAAATACTTTAAATTTTGGATGGGTTGACAGAAAAAAGATACCTGCACACTTTAGCACACTACATACGGTAATAAATCCATACCCTCTTATCTAGTTTACATAATATTCAGAAAGCCAAAGGAAACAATCCTATACCTACTTAAGTTACAGTAGGATATGCTTTTGTTCTTGCACATTTAATATATGCCAGACGTTAAAGACCAAGTGTCATGAAATATTTCACATTAACATTTATGGATGGTGTACATATACCTCCTATACCAAAATACTTAAAAAAATAGCGTATAAAATGTGGTGAAGGTAGACTGCACTGCACTGCGTGTTACGGCTACGTAAATTTTTTCGCACAAGTTTAAAATGGCATAATTATACTATAGACAGCTCAGGCCAAGACCACAAGGAGACATTTTAGAGAGTTATAGCTAAATGTCAAGTTTTGCTCTGTAAAAAAATTGACGACACAATCTGTACATAACATCTTCAGCACTTCTGGAGAAATGCAGCAGAGACGTCGTACAAGGAAAGCGGATGCACAGTGAGTTCAAAAAAACCTAAGAGCAACCTAATCTGTCTTGCCTTGTCTTGGATATAAAAATCATTGCAGATTAGTGATGCTCTGCAATCCTCCAATCAAAATGGCAACAAAAGAATCTAGTTTTTTCAAGTTAATAATCCAAAACCAAGTGCTACTTTGAGAACGCTTAAAAGGGCTATTATCCCTCTCTATATGACACTCATGGGAAAAACATAGAACACAATCACTGTAGGAGAATGTTGAATACGTACAGTTCTAAAATCTGTAGGGACATCCGCACAGGTATACATACATTTTTTAGCAAAAAAGGATTTCCTATGAAAAAATAATGCAAAGAATGCAGTAAGTTTAAACAGATGACTTTTAGCAACAAAGAGAATCAGCTTTACTTGAGCTTGTACATTGCTGACTTCTAATTTTCAAGGTAAAGCCATAAATTAATTTTTATGAGTGGAAGCTCATACACTCAATATACTGTACAAGGCGTACATATATGTATGTAGCCAGTGTAAGTGATATTTAAGTCCATAGACAGACACACGATGTAGCCTTTTAATACCAAGAACCTGCTCCAGTCCAGGAGCAGTAAATAGCAAGCATTAGTAGAGTCTCTCAGCTTTACTTACTTTTTCAGACTTTGACTTTGGCTGTAACTTTAGCATTTAGTCGTCAACAGACACAAGCAAAGTACAAAATACCTTCAGATGGGCACATACTAGTAAAAGACGCCCATTTTAATGTCTGAATAAAAAACAGGATTGCAATTGGTAGACTATATGAGTATGAGACACTTGTCCGCTTTATTAACTTACATGGGTACATACATAATACTATTATGCAACTGTCTTTAGCAGTACTACATATATAGATATATGGCAGACAGATTTCCGTATGCTTGTACATCTCTCTACATCATACATCATACAAATTAAGTAACAGCAAAACAGCTTTACTTTTGCTCTAAGGCTTTAAAAAGTACACTTAATTTCAGCCAGTGTTAAAGCATGACATGGAAATTGGTACTTGACGTTCATTCGTACTGTCAGCCTCAGGTTTCCTTTTCAACATCTTCGATTGAATGCCAATCTTGTATCTAAAATGCTCTTGAATTCTTTATTTTTTTTGTGCCAAAAATGCCTCAAACCACGAAAATAGTTCAGTCGAAATCAGGATCAGGATAGTAAAACCTTAATGTGCCACTCTTCTAACTTGTAAGTTGAATACTGTTCCGACTATTCTCTATCTGATTTACGCATTTTGCAAGTATAATATCTATTTCCCTTCTTAAGCAGCTGGAACTTACTTAAAGCAAAAGTGTAGCGTAAGCTACTAGCAGAATTACGAGCACTGTCCTTTAATTTACCATTTTAAAATTTACATAAGTTGCCAAATTAAATGACACGTGTGACTTTAGACTGCTGAAGTCACCAACTGACTTTGACGGTGTGTTAGTCACTCACAAACGTAAAGTATTATATCAGAAGTAAATTTGCATGCAAAACCTAAGAGTATGGCTAAGCAATTCCTTATTTGTCCTGGCTGTTGTGACTACACGAGAAATACAGCCCGACGCCAACGCAAAAACTGTACTAACCATTCATTGGTATTGTACTTGCCTATAATTACAGTTTAAGTGCCATATGGATATAATAAGGTTGTAGCTTATATTGCAAAATGTAAAATAATATACGAAAACGAAATTGGATTTAATCACGATCAAATCTAATATATAGGACGGCAAGAGGGGAAACCAAAGCCAAAGCCAACGAGTGACCATGCAATGGTAATAAATGACGCATTGCGAAGTAGGCTACATCTGTCATGCACCTACTATCCGAGATGAAACTACATCTATATACATACAAGCATGCACTAAACGTGCGTGGTCCGGACATTATTTTGCTTAGCTATAACAATAAGTTTTGTTTTAAAGACAAAGATAAGAAAACCCCCACATTATTTAGATTACATATTAACCATTCCCATTAACGTTGGTCGCTGGTTCCATACATACAAACTGTATACTGTATACATAGGTAATAAACTTTCTACTTCGTCTGAATTTGGAATTCTGTTTTGTGTGTGTGTGTCGTTTCTCATGGTAACCTTCGAACCGCTCTGCTGACCTTTAAAACGATATGATGACACGAAGACGAAAAGGATTTGAAACGATACGGGCACAGGTATGTATGAGTGTTCATTTTTGCACTGTAGTGAGCACACAAATCCAATTTCAATTGATATTTAGAATCATTTTCTTTACTGTTATTGTTACTGCTACTGCTGTTTGAGGGTGCACCTTATAGCCAATTACTGCATACCGACTGTGCTCTGTGGTCATAAAATAAAAGTCAACTGAAACGTACCCAAAAGTCGTACGACAGAAAGGCTCAGGCTTTACCCCAGGCTGTAAGGTTCATTTAGTCAAGACTCAAGACGCTTCTTTGTATTGATGGGCTAATAGCGTAAATGGAGCAAACATGCAAATTACACCGTACAATGCACAAGGCTTCATTTATACAGAGCGTACTTTCCATGTAAAAGGAGTAGATTTAGAAGATAAATTATTAAAATTTGTACTAGGGGTCTTGCAAAATTTACATCATCCGTTTTTTCTTTGAGGGTAGCAATGAAACAAAAGAATATCATTTTGAATTGTATTTCAGACCATAGTAATAGTATCTATGTATCTGGATAGCACATAGAGGTGCCTATACAAACATTAGAGAGAATAATGTAATGGACACTCATCACAATAGGAAATAAGTATGCACCGCAATAGAACAACTATTTTTGTAGTAATGGCTTTTTGGGGTGTGCGTGACTGATTCATTGGATTGGATTCTTGCATCAAAATGCAAAATAAATCCCAGTTTAATAGTTTAAAATCCTTGACAATTCATTAAAATTATCTTTACGGTTATGTTACGATGAAGAAATAAAAATCAAGATGAAAGTTTCAATTGACAAATGTGACTCTAAATTAATATGACCTCACCATCCATCCATAGAAATAAAAAGGAAACATTTATACCCCGATGACACCATCCCAGTGTATGTACACTTCTGCACTGCTATCTTTTTAGTCATGTAGGAATGCATTTTATGTTTTACTTTTTTGTTGTAGATGTGCATACAAACTGACACTACATAAATCTTAATGTTCCATACTATCTATGTAATCACTGTATAAGTACATGCCCGTGCCGAAGCTTTTGTTGTTGGTTTACATAGTTGGATGTGGCAGTGAGTCAATATTTCATTATTGAAATTGACACAGTAGGTTATAATTACGAATATTCATTAAATTGCCAATTTATTTTACCGCCTAAAAATTAAAATGGAAATACAGTAGCTACATAGGTTGCTATGTAACACTATGTATAAAAACATGAATTGTCACAATTTTCCTTTCAAACCAGTGCAGACGGTAAATCATATAAATGGCAAATAAAGTCGGATGGATTGATGTATACGTGCTTAATGCACTTAGCTACAAGAATTTACAATGCTCGTAATTATTATTTATACACGTGAAATTAAATAGAATACAAAGCTGAATGAACTGTGGGAAAAATGCTTCCGTGGGCATTTTTCACAGGTGGATAGTCAAAAATTGTTATCAATACAGTTCCGCATGTAAAAACTGTATGTGCACTATTATATAAAACGTGTTTACTTGTACCTATACGTAAAATAATTCTCCATAGGAATTTTTTCATGCATATTATTTGATTTTCTGCACCGCTACCTACGTAGTACATATATAACGCTGCGTAAACTATTGTCAAAATATGAGATTGCGTGAAAACGAAAACTTATATCAAAGTCCAGTCCCAGATTCAGGAATCAGGAGACCGTGCCTATTATGGATGCACTTACGTACATACTACGTGCTTTAAAGCACTGCAGAATCATAAAGTGCTTTAAGGGACCTTGCATATGTGACACAATACATAATTAGGTGGGTTAGTGTGTCTCATTTGGGTAAGTTTTTCCAAAAAACTCGTATATTGCTGTATTTTTCAAAATTGCTACAAATTTCACTGAAGTTCTTTGTAAATGAAAAGCCCGATTCTTACGCATTTCCATAAAACAGCCTAAATCTCCAAAATTGTGTCTTTGGCGTAATAGTTGATAGATTCCTAGGATAGAGTTTCACTGGTAAGGGAAAAGCGTGCACTAGTATTCTCGTGAATGTAATTATATTTCGATCGCTGTGGATTAGAATTACCAATACAAGTGGGAAACTGAACATGCCTGTCCAATAAACTACAATCCATACATACAATGGTATGTAGGTATCTACCTTAGGTACATAATTGTGTGCATAATGTACACTCGTTGAAATGTAAAGGAGAGTGGGCGTCCAATTGCTTTGCTTTCCGCTGGCCTTGCTTTTATATTCTTCCTACAGATATTCTGGGAGCGTGATGTACGATGCTTGGCTCATATCTATCATCATCATCATCAAAATATGCCCAAACTTCAGCACCAGACCCAATCCAGTCCAATCCATTCCAGTCTCCAGTCTACCTGACTTTGATTGCGTGGCTCCGCTCTCTTCTCTTCGCTCATGTACTGACTCTGAAGTGTGTGTAGTATACAATATGCAACCACCTGTGTCCCTACTGAGATCTTTAGATTATGTAACAAGTGCCAATCCAGGGTATTTCTAGTAAATACCATAACTACATCCATACCTAGTTACAGATCTGTACAACGCCTTATTTTGTGCTATAAAAATCACACGCTCTTTTTCGAGCAAAGTACATAAATTGTACGTATTATATGTATCTGCAGTAATGCACATAGGTAAGATGGGCTGTTGTTGAGGTTCTATTTGTACAGAAAATCAAACTTCCCCTTAATTCTATAGATTCAGGTATTAAAAAAGTTTAAATTGGACACATTCACTGTAGCAGGAAGCGCCATATCTTTTGGTCGCGATTGCAGATTACAGATACTGATAGTGGCATCGTGGAGGGCTTAAAACTACCTATGCACATTTTTATACCTATAGGTATATACATATAAAAAAATTTCATCTATACCTATATTTTGCAAAATTGTTCAACCCCTTTTTGAAAATTTTTGCAGTGGGTTGGGAAATTCAAAAAGTGCGAGATATTTGCAAGCCATGATTTTGAAAATGCACACAGGAGGTCTATTTTATTACTGTGTGCAAATTTGTGTAAAAACTGTTGGAATGCTAAAGTGATATTTATTCGTAAATTGGAATAAAGATTGCTGCACAGCTTATTATAGATTTAACGCGTATTATTACCGAAACTTAATTACATTGTATAGATTGAAGTAGGAAAAAATACGACCATTATAAGATACAGATAAGGGGCTCGTTCGTTTGTTGTATAATTCAACGGGTACAGCCCCATTTTTTCAAGCGTATCGCGTACAAGTGCAGACAACCCATGCATACATGGGTCGGCAATAGACTAGACGTACATATATAATTAAGTATGTAAATAGCTACATCCCTAGTTACATAAAAGTTACATTTAGATAAAGAACTGCAGATGCATGTGTGCATCACACCAGACTCTATTACCCATGCCATGCAAAGGATTAAGATTAAAATGTTTATTTCCCACTCGCCTCACAAACAAAACGAAGACAAAGTTATGCACTTACAATGCAGGCACATAAAAACGTAAAGTAAAGCAATGGTTATGCTAATGATAATTATATGAATCGAATTAATTCTTGTAATATAACTCTACACAATAATTTTAAACTATTCTCTCATCCTCTCGCCCCAGCATGAATCATGAATTCAATCTTATACCAAATCCAGAATGGACATGGACATGTAATACCTTAAATGTACATTGTGTTCGGGCATGGCTATAAGTACCATTATGACGATGGGGATACATCTTCACTGTTCAAGGAAAAGGAAATATGAAAATGGATTTTTCCTTCCACGAAATATAAATTTGCAATCGCAAACAAAAGAATAGGGAAAAAAATTACTGCAATCAAGTGGAATTAGCAGTAATAATTCATCATACTACACATAGATATCCGTATAGGATTTTCATTGCCAAAGTCAAAGTCGTAGTTGTACCACAAAAAGAACAATGGGATTTACTTTTATTTTCTAAAATCTCTAAATCCAAATTGGTCTGTTTCTCTTGATACCTTTTGTTGCGTTTTGCAGTAATTATGTGATCCCTGTATATATGGAGGCACTTTATTAGGTAGACTTTATAATATTAGGTAGAATGCCAAGCTAAATCTAAAACGAAAGGAAATGCAATTAAATATTGTATAAATTACAACAAAAGCTATAATTGCATTTATTCCATCCCTCCTTTTTTATAATGTTCTCCTATAAATTCGTTCTCCATGGCTATAATTATAAAATCTATTATCGACAGGTAATTACATACAATACAGCATTGCATGCCGATGCCGATCAAGTTTAATGATCATGGAACAAAACTTGCCAAAATTGAAACACAGAGATAAAGGGAAATACAGAAACAGCAATAAAAAAAACAGTGCACTGATACGCAGCTCACAATCAGTCAATTACCAAGACCAAGACGAATCTATCATAATTCAACTGAAAACCAGCAAGTGCAAATCTACCTTTCACCGTAGCAAATAATTCTGACGTATGCATCAACCTATGCCGATCTAATATACGTATCTACGGGCTTACCCAGAGGTAATACACAGATTACATCAAAAACATGGTAGCAAAATGGTGGATAGTGCTTGAAACGATTTTTTGCCTTGCATGCATTCAAGATTTGAGATCCAATCCAAGTGCATTCCAGGATACATATACAGAAACCAAAAGTTTGTGTGAAAAATGATACACCCCACTGCACTGTATCAGAAATCTACGGCTCTATTACTATATATTACATTATGTATACCCTTAATTCTAATGCTAATGATAATGGTAGTGTAACGAAAATGATTTTGTTTTCGTAACGCACCAGCACTGGCACTGCACAGGTATTACATTACCATTTATTTCCTTCGCTACTCAATAAAAGTCCTTTCAAGAGGCCTTCATTACCTTTACGTCTCTTCCATCTGTTTTGTTTTAGATTTTAGGGCCACGTGCAGTTTAAGACGAGGCATTGAGCAGTAAGGAGCAGTGCATGAGCAATGAGTGTAACGAAAACCAGACTAAACTAATACATTGAACCAAGACCAGAACTAGAACCCACCAAGTTCAATTAAAATTAATGTTTTAATAATTCCTATAGGTAATTATTATAAATGTGAAGCATTTGTACCTACATAGTTACAGGTATGCCCATGTGCCCAGGTAGAAAAAATGCATGAACGCATAATGCTATTATGTGCAGCAGTGCAGTGAGAACATTATGAAATCTAATACCCGTTATACCCCGCTTAAATTATTCAAAAACGAAATCAAAAATACAAACATGAACAGGACTCGAAATGACATGACACACAAACTGGGGGCATGGCAAGTTAGAAAGTGGCAATGAATACTGAAAGGAAATTATACGGACTTCATGGTAAACAAAGTCATTGTAAAGGTTCATGCATGTTAGGCATGCTTCCGAAAAATTATCACATTATTACACACTTTGAAAAAAGAACAATGGCTTTTCATTCCATTGAATATACAGATACATGTGGTTTGTATATGGAGAAGGTGTGAGTCAGCAAAGGCGCTTACAAATTATCAATCCACCTTCGGTAGCATGCAGTACTAGTTTTTAACCACGAAATACATATGTATAGCTACGACCCCATATCAATACAAACTTGAATTTTTAAAGATTTTATTTACTTTTTCAACTCGTAAAACACAAACTTCTCGACTAAATGAGGTATCAGTGTAATCCTGTCGAAAAAGTGCAACTCGCAGTACACATAACACTCGACAATTTGTAATTTTCAAAAAATGTAAAGTGTCCATGGAGCATCTACAGATACTCCATTTTTCATTGCAAGAAAAATGCACTGTATACAGCACAGCATAGGACTTTCAACAATTATAATGATGATGATACGATATGCATTACGACACTCGTAAAAGTCAAGCAATGAACCATGGACAGAGCCCCCAGGGGCATAATATCTGTAATTATAACGTAGGTGGTACGTTACATAAAAAAATCAACCCCAAAAGGTGATCTATGACATTCTATATCTACCACTATTTTCATCGCTTACACTCATAGCTAACCAAAGAATGAAATACATACATAACGAAATTAAATCCCAACAGGAAAAACGTAGGTTTACAAGCATGGAATATGGCAACAATGACAACAACTGTAGGCCCAAGAAAGGCGTCAAAGCATTTCTTTTTAAATGCCTGTAATGCATACACCGTACTTACTTGTACATCTACACATCTCATGCATACCAGAAATATTTACAAACGAATTTTGAAGCTAACCCATGAGGATCTTTCGGTGCGAGTCTGACCAATCTGTAAATTTCAAATTAGACCTATCATGAGAGCAACCTGTGGTGAAAATCTGTGGGTGATATTTATCCCAAAATGGTCATAATTAAACCATTTGGTCTTGGTCCACTCAACAGTAATATCAAGAATACAGACTTTTACATGTCCTTTATATTCCCTCCATTAGCATTTCTACACATATACAACTTTACATAGACATCCACTTTTTAAATTCCATCCGTTTTATACATACATCTATATACCATATCGATAGCATATCAGCTATATAGTATAGAAAAGTAAAAAAAAACAGCCTGGTATACTGTAGGTATAGGTATATGCATTTCTGTTTAAATCTCTCTTTTATCTACTTCTCCAACTACTTAACATTCGGTTTTAAAATTCTCAGCACAGTCAAAGGCAAGTGGAACTCTTCTTTGAAAAGTGCAAGTACCCAAGTACAAGTACTACCTGTACAGTACTGTGGGCCGTATATAGGCCATACAAAGCCGTATAACATGGGTAGCTATCTACATATAAAAGGGGAGAAGTCTGACAGACCGTGTCTGTGTCCTGATTGTATTAGTGAAGAGCATCCAACACGAGTTTCTGAGTATGTACAAGAACAAGTACGACATCGGCAACGACGGCAACGACAAGCAATCAGTTTTTGCTCCACTCATTCTCTGTTTACTGTTTATGTAGTCTGGGCTGAGAGTTCGTACCTGTCTGTATGTACACACTGTGCATTGTAGTTACTGCGACTGGCTCCCTGGACTCAAGTCCTGTTCCTTACTAACTAGAAGTATCTTCTGTACAGAGAAGATCTTCCCTTTCATCCCACACACTCCCAATCTGAATTCAATCCAAAAATCCAAAAAGTGTTCAACTTAGCATTACAGCTTGAGCATAACACAGTGGATCTAAACGAATGCTAAAGAATAGAACAGCAGTGCTGGTGCTGGGACTGGCACTGCAAAAGGCAAAGGTGCTTTAGACTCCAAATCTTATCTGTAGTGTTAAATAATGCCTCATAATCTTCGTATGTAGGTACTACATTCTTCATGACGCTAACTTGTCGGCTTTCAGCTTTGGGTATTTGTATGTATGCCTTGCATCTCTGCTGACTTATGGGCATGGGGTCTACTGCAATCTGCAGTAGTCGCCCTGCTGATAATGTTCATACTGCACAGTGCAATATTTATTTATCTTGAGCAGCACAATGCAATGCAATATATATGCAATGCACAATTCTTTTTCTTCCAATCAACTCCAAAAGAAATACAGCAGACGCCGCAAGAGTAACAGCAACTTTCAAATCTTGAGTTTATCCTTCGAACTCAAAATTGAGCATCTTCCCTATAAGACAGTCGTGAACGTCCCGTTCACAGCCTTTACTTGGGTTTCATAAAATCAACTACCTACACAATACGTACCTATGTACCTAGAGGTGCATGACAGACGTACGAATTGAGAATTAAAGAATTAGCCATGGAAAGGATGTAAAAATAAAATGAAAGGATTATATATGGAAGAAACAGTGAGAGACTTGAAGATAAAGAAAACACAAGCTCTGAGCACAGTCACCTAGTCATTGCAATCATTAGCAACGTTGTAATTTCGTCATTCCTTTCCTCGTCATACATAATTTGTAAAGCAATATTAAATAATCTCATGTGAGTACAGATCTACCTATGCTGTACTAAACAGCTACCTATGTATTAACAAAGGCCAGATCGGAAATCAAAAAATTAGTCCCTGATTGTACGTGATTGCTGGCTCTCTTTGGTCGTTGTTTCTTTCGTGTCGACTCTCGAATGGAACCACGCACTGAGCACTGCACTGTGAGTAGCCCAAATACAATAGCAAAGACAATATTAGAGTGGGAAGGCGAAGCTCAAGTGATGAGGATCAAATCAAAATTAGTAGAGTAATGACAATGACAGTTGATTTTACGTTTGACGTTGACGTTGACGCTCACGCTGACGGTGTTTTGTGCATTGTTTTTAAATATAAATACAGTTCAAGGCTATTAAGATCAGAATTCAAATTAATCGGCTCTTGCTGCATTTTGTTAGTGGAATGTATATTGGATTGGAAGATAGGTAATCTTTAATCGTCGTCGTAATCCTAAGGAGCATAAATCATTATTGAAGAAGGTAGATACATAGAACAAAATATATCTACATTTATGAAAGGACAAATCAGTTTATTTATCTTTTCGAAAAACACAAAAATCGCTTTCAAGGCATGTCACAACATAAAGGCAGCACGTGGTACTGTTTTTCCTTATCGTTAGCAAAGGCTTACTATACACACACACGCTATTTCTCTTTCAAATGTATCATCGAAAACTTCTAATTATTCCGATGACGGCCGTGTTTTTTCCGATGACTTATCCTGTTTTAAGTTGTACTGTGCACAGACAGGTAGAATATGAATCAACAGAATTAAAAATACAAATAAAATTTATTCACACCTTTCTTGCTATTGCTTAAAGTAGGCAGATACTTTTTCAAATTCATAGCACATGCTTACATTTATTTGTAGGTTCGTATACTCGTGGCATCACTGTCAACAATCTTTACATTACAAGCACCACTGTTCCAAAGGTTCTAAATTTTAAATTTCAAGTCCTTAAACTTCCTTTTACGGACGTGTAAATAATATACCTACTTCAATATTGCATTGCCTCGTGTATATTAATATTAATGCGACTTAATCTGAGGATACGGAGAGAAGGATAAAAATGAATGGTGAATCTACAGAGAATTTAAAGTAATGCAGGCAGTGATGGGGCGACACATATATATGTAGAGGTAGAAAACAAAATTTAACATGACATGACACGACGCGGATGGTGACGGTTACAGTACATACAGTCATCCACAGTATTATTAGGCTACAGTAATAAGAAATGTGTAATGACTGACGACGATGGCCCGTACCCCTTGTCACTATTGCTATAGTGATTCATATGACGACTTTTAAAGCAGATTGTTTCTAAATGAAAGTCAAAGTGGAATGAAATCCACTACAACCAGAACAACAATGCAATGCAATGACTCCGACATGCGACACTGGTATGCCTGTCACCAGAGCCAGAATATAATAATAACAATAATAATAATAAAATTGTAGTTGCCTGCACGCGTCCTGTCAAATTAACTAATCAAGTCAACATCCAAAGAAACTCTTGGAATCCCATGTTTTACCATATGTCTCCAATTACCTACGACTTTCCAGACACTAACGAAGACCACACTTTAACTGTCTACAGCCTACAAACCCACTCAAATAATGACTGTCATCTAAAGATATTTCCTGGTGAAAGCCGCTAAAATAATTCTAAACAAGCTACAACCACTAATGATGGGATTCCAGTTGGAGATTTGAAACAAATTCCTTCTTTAGTTACAAATTGTACACCATAATAACATTGTGTAATGTTTTAATGACATAATTGTACAGATTGCTTTGATTCCAAGTTGCAAGCAGAAACCGGGATTGTCATCCGTTGCTGGAAGCACAGGGCAATAGATGGCAAGATGTAACCAAAACATAATCACGACCACAGTGTAATGCAATGTATGGTTTCCTTGTACTCGCCACAAACATAAACAATTAAGCTAATAAGACTAATAATCTAATAACTGCAGTGATACAGAAATTATGAGAAAAAAACTGTCAGATTGCAAACTGTAATGCTGCGAGGAGCCTTGCAAAATAATGCAAAAACTAACCACAACTGATACATACATACTGGACAAGGACCGCAAAAATAGAAGAAGCCATGAGAGCAAGTTTGAAACTTACAATTAGAAATGAGGCATGAATTACTGATAGGAATGGAGCTTCGTTCAGTCGCCAGTCTAACCACATTATTTTTGCAGTGACATTGTATGCTGCGTACATATCAATATGCATTTGTACACATGTACTTACACGTACATATAGTACTTAATATGCTTAAATAAATGACAAGGAAATGCATATATATGTTAGCTACATTCCAAAGTGCAAAAGTTGCAAATCTATAGCCATGCATAATTAAATAGTAAATCTACAGATACACTATCCGTAGTTCCCTTTCCCGTCTTCAATTTTGCATTGCTATGTTACTGTCACTGCCCTTTTGACACAGCTTATTGTTAGTCAGAAAATTTTCAAGCGGAGCATAGATTTTTGCACTATTGCGAAAAAAGGTTCTCGCAGATGGCTATGGTTCAGTATGTACTGAAATTTCAACTAGGCTGACAGGAACCACGAAAATATGACTCTATCCATAACTGACATGGGTCCTGGTGGGTCATGTCGTGAGTGTGGATGGGTAGACTAGACATGGCTAAAGTTTAGTTGGATCTGGCAGTTCGTGACGTTGAGCAAGGTAAAACTTTCGTCGTGCCTTTACTATTTACTAGTTTAGACTCACTAGTCAGCTGACAATGAGTGTAGACTGGACTTTTACAGCCAGACTGTAAAGGAACTACAGGTATGAGCGCTCTATGTATGCCTACTTGACATGTCTGCTAGCTTTTGCACACCAATCGATTTTGATTAACAATTCATTTTTTTTCCCCAACTCTCTTTTCTTCTAGTCAATTTGTGTGTATGTGCAGTCTTTATTTATTCGCCATTCCCATTTCATTTCAATACATTTGCTTTGCTTGGTATTGTTTTGCTTTTTTTTTGTTTTGCTTTTGCCAGAGTCTAGTCTAGATCTATGTAGACTAGAGCCACAGTTGAACGAAGCAGTCTCTGGTTTTTGCAAAAAGGAATTGCTTGTATATAAGTTTCGAGTCGTGAGTTGGGAATGTGCACTTATTTTCTTTCTGTACACATATATTAGGTCTGACTTTTGGCTTTGGTTTTGTTTTTTGACTTATAGCTGTAGCTTAAGTTTTGCAAATTGCAAACACATGCTGTGTGTGGTATGGTAGAGAGGGAGCGAGGCAAAGTGGCGACGGATGGTATGGTTTACAATAATTTAGAATAATATATAGCTACGTGAAATGGCAATGGCAATGGCACCCTGCGGTAGAATGAATAAATGTCCCAGTATGATAAAAGCCTACATACTTACAATTGTAACAGGAGGTAATGCATCTTTCATTGTATATATTTCAAACTTGTTATCTAAATTGACTTTGTTTTATTTTTTCTGTGTCGAAGATCAGTTCAATCGCTACAGTATATGCAACTTTAAACTCAAATGAGACTGAGTTGTTGAGTGTTGACCCATGTCGGAAAATAAAGGGAAGAAGATCTTATACAGCAAGTAATGCAGATAACGCAGATAATACAAAACAAATACCAAATACGAACCCACTCGACTACTTCTTCCCTACACTAATCTTTCAATCAAATCAGAAAACGAGGTAAAATAACTAGACTTTTTTTAATTCTAGTTTTCTAGCTTCACGTGTTAGAGTTATAGTGCAGTCCTTGAGCCCGAGTAAACTAACGTTTCAATTTGCTCGGTACAAGATTTTTGCAAAGACAATACAGATATTTTCATGGACACAAGGTAAGACTGGGTTATCGATTTTCTTGTCAATTTCCATGCAAATATAGAATTTTCAAAGGCATATGGCATAAGGCACCGAACTGGAAACACAGGAAGAGAAAATAATGATTTTGCTATTGCATTGCTGATGGGTTTTTACAGACTACGAGTAAAGTAGGAGCGTGGGGTGAGTTTGAGTAAATGATGAAATAACAAGGATAAAGGACTCACCAAATTTATGTAGAAACTCACACAGTTTTGAATGTGTAGTTAATTT
>JAQFZC010000066.1:0-95667 GCA_034695205.1 Dicyrtoma fusca
CTTCATGAGCTTCCACTCGTCTCTCTCAATATGTGAAAACCACTTAAAGGGAAAGGTCAATGTCAAACTACTGCTGACATATAGTTCATACATATGTTCCCTCTTTGCACCGCACTGTCTGTCGCTCCACTATTTCACTCTACTTTTCTTTGAACCTGAACTCGAGTCGATGTCGGAGTCCAAGTCCATCTTAAAGAGTGCAGAGTAGAGACCTACAAATCCCCATCAAGGCTTTACCTCCAAATCTCTACCGCACAGACAGTCTGGAGATGCAGAATCCCCATATAATGGTGTGCCTTATTGATATAGGAACGAACCAGACCCAGAGCCAGACAGAAGAGAACCGTCTCACAAACTCACAATATCTGCGATGCTGGATGTGGATACACACTCACACACTCACACTCTCGAGTCCCACAAACTAAACACACACTATCTTCTGTATGACAAGTCAAGTCTGGTGAAAAACTCAAAACCGACAAAATAAACAGCGGGAAGTCTGCGGGTTCCCATTCTTAACCGAGTGAATTTATTGCGAACTTATGCGACAAATTTTTTAGCTCTTCTTCTCTTCTTTCCCAACTCTTTTTTTTTCATTTTCTTTTTTTTAAAGCATAATATAATCTCACCCTGTCCTGTCTTTCTTTCGTAGTCTTTCTTTCGATGTGTGTGTGTGTGTGTCTGTGCTCGTTCGTGTAAATACAGGAGATCGAGTATAAGTGGGTAGGTAGCTGTGTGTCCTCCGTCCAATCTCTCACCCTCCCGTTATTCCATGCTGTGAGCTCTGTGTCCTTTTGGGCTTTTTCTTCCTCTTAGAAATCCAGAGGAAGAGGAAACCAAGTCCAATAAAAAAGTCAGCTTTCCGTCCTAATGCTCTCTAATGTAGAGGCAACCTTTTATTAATATAATTTAATATGGTCACAAAAGTAACTGTAGGTAGGGGGATGTATGTACATGTAGGGAGCTACCTTTCAGGGACAGAGTTGCTATCAAAGTAACCTACAAATATGTGTGTATGTAATTCCTTGGAGGTATTTTTTAATACAGTTTTTAATCAATTCAAGGATCGGCATCGGATCTTCATCGGTTTCAGCAAATAGTGCTGATGCATAGAGCCTTGTACGATTTAGACGATGCTTCCAGCATTGCATTGTTTGTGGAGTATGTATGTATGTATCTAGGTAGCTGGAGAATCTATTAGTAATGATAGGGTAGGTCTGTGCAATAGTGGGATTCTAGTTGATCACGTCCGTTGTGTCCGTATTTTATTTTCATGTCAGTTTCCCCTTGTCTACATACAAACGCCACACCACACAAACTTTAGAGCAGTCTGTCTGTTGAATTTACACAAAGTAAAAAAAAGGAAGGATTATGGATAAATTTTTATATAAAATATTGGTGAAGGCCTCCTCTTGGTCTGGTCGGGTTACCCGGCCCAGGGAAATGAGCTACGTCAGTCTAAAATGTGTACTACGACTGTGGTGTGCTATAGACTGCTATATAGCTGTACTTATTTTTAGTGGTAGTCTACATGCACATGATGTATACGCAATGTATCCAGAATTGGAATTGAAGTTTCCAGTCCGATTAGGGAAAGTAGACGAAGCAGCCATAGAAATGAAGCATTCACACTTATTGTTAGCACTCCGCGTAGCTGTAGGTAGGACGAGTAGGTAGGTTGGTTGGAACATGCATACAAATTATAACTGGACTTCACTCGTAAAATGAAAATGGGCACCTTTACACACTCACGTCGTAAGTAGGAAGGAAGGGAGTTACAAGGCATAGACAACTAGATAGTTATATTAGATACATACATATATCGTGGGTGAAGAAGCATTGTGACGTAAGTCCAGCGGCCCCTTGATGCCTTAATGATTTTGGCGTAAGTCCCAATAATCCTGCTTTTGACCTGCTTATAAAAAGTGTAAGTACCACTTTATTACTTTTAAAAAAGTAGTAAAACTGGCATATTTTAAAATTTTACCATTTTGAAATATTATGAAAACGGGTTTTTACCGTTTTGAAAAAGTTTAAAAACCGGTTTTAACATTGTGAAACAGTGTAAATACTGGTTTTACCATTTTTAAAAGGTGTAAATACTGGTTTTACCATTTTAAAAAGGTGTACACACTGGTTTTACCATTTGGAAAACGTGTACACGCTGGTTTTACCATTTTGAAAGGGTGTACACTGGTATTACTGTTTTGAAAAAGCCTAAATCCTTCCTTTACCACTTTGAAAAACGGCAAATACCAGTTTTACACATATTGTAAAAGTATAAATCCTAACTTTACAAATTTTTGTAAAAGTGTTGAAGTGGTAATTACATTTTTTATAAAAATAACTAGGTTGAAAAGGTGATCGTTGGGACTTCCCTAGTTAATAGACTGAGCCTCAGGTGCAGCTGGACTTTCAAGTGAGAGCAGCACTGAACTCAGAGTGCGTCTTCACCCACGATATGAATAGCACACTGTACTGTAGAAGCACATGAGGAGGTTTCCATGATGCTATTTTGTGCACTTTGATTATTGAAACGACTCATGAGTAGGTATTTTATGTATTTTATGGATGGCAACCTTACAAACTAATGCGTAATGTTGGTATAGGTCATAGGTATAAGGATATCCGACAGCCGACGGTGTGACTGGGACTGTGATGACTGTAGAGAAGTAAAAGCTTGTATAGTACAGAAACCAACTACCTACATGCATTACTTAAGTAACGCATGTATATATGTACGTGCCATGCTTAAGCTGGTCATGGGCAACAGAGCACAGCAGATGTGCGTTTTTACACCTTTTTAGTTTTTCAATTTCAAAGTTTTTAGATTCAACCCTTTCTCAATCCCAATCCCTTGGCTTGCCAAGGTTTGGGATGGTTTCTATTGCTCTGCCATATAAAAATAAACCCTTCTCTTTCACTTACCGTGATGTCTACACACTGACACAGGGAGAGAGAGAGAAACCTGACAAAAAAAATCACATCCCTTCACTTCATTGAATCCATCCAAAAATTTAAAATATAATATATATATTTTTTTTACACAGAAACTTATCATTTTCATTTGAGATTTCCGATAAAATTACAACCATCCCCAAGTATCCATACAAATGGCTATATATATTTTTTCAATTTTAATCCAAAACCAGCAACATTAAATGCATTAATCGTAAATCATTGATTGTACATGCATATGAATCCTTTTGAAGCCATATGCTCCACTACTGTGCCTGTATCTTTCACAAACTATATAGAATGCCTATATGCTACTAACAGGAACAAACTAACTACCTATATACCTATAGAACAAAATATACACCCTTATAGTGAGAGCCTTCAACTTCAACCTCTAATCCAATAACTATCACACTATTATGAACCACGCCAGTTCACTCACCAGTGCCAGAGATGCTTCTCTCTCTATCGCTGTCTATCTGGTGGAGTGGTGGCTAAAAAAAATACAAACTGTCTTTATAGCCACAAACTTTAGTATCCTTAATTCTATAATTTGTGAAATTTTTCCTTAAAGTAAGTTTGATTGAACTTGTATGTAGGTATGTACATCCCCGCGAAGTTTCGTAGAGCTACAGAGGAAAGTTAATGGCAGCCACACTGACTGTGAGTAGTGAGCTTATACTCAGAGCTTCAGGTATTTAAAATGTTAGCTGTAAATTAGTCAATTTTAGTGGGAAAGAAAAAAACTGTGAGTATAAAAAAAATGCTGCAACCGTTACAGTGCAATCCGAAGCTTCCTTCTTAGCATTTGTCATTTCTATGGCATTTAATATGTGTTTCCAAGTTGTGGTTGACTCATCAGGAAAAATACATTTCAAATCTACACTTTTTTTAATACTTTTTACGCATCCACCTTCGAAACGTACTTAAGAAGGTACATATGTACGTCGAGTATATGAGGCAAAGGAAATGGATATATCTATAAAATCTATAAAACCTATAAAATCAACTAGTTATTACTTTAGTCCATAAAAGAAAGTAGTAGCTAGGAAATAAATGATTGTTTTTTCTTTACTTTCATGTGTTTTTATTTATTTAAAGGAAGTGAGGGAAAACGGTGAGCCTTTTACCAATGTATCTACCTAGACTGTATTTACAATGACCATCCATCAGCGATAGGAAAGCACGAGAGTGTAATAGGTACTATAATAAACAAATTGACATTTATACCTACCTTCAAGAGGCGACTGATTACAGATGTTCTGTCTTATCTGAGCTCAAAGTTGATCACCAGCGCAGTGGCTCAGTCTCTTGATAGTCTGTCTGTGTGTGTCTACAGGTAGACTGAGTGGACTTGACCCAAGGAGCAGTTTAGTTTGAGTAGTTTTTAATTTAAGACGGAGCAATAACGAGGAATGGAGGTGCAGTCAAAAAAAAATGTGGATACACAGAAGCATATAAAATAATTATATATTGTTATATGATGACTGCCTCACTTCTTTTCCTCTCAATTTAAAATTTACACAGACTGTCCACAGTTCCAATCACTTATAGGTCCTACACACTATCTGCATCTGCATTCAGCACATCAGTAGTGAAGAGCACCATAGCATCATAGCATCACCGCCACGCCAGAGCATCAACAACATCATCCAAAAATTACGATGGTGGGCTGGTTGTAATAAAAATTATTGTAAACATCTGAAAAGATATATAATGAAAAAGAAAAAAAAACGTGTTAAACTCCCAAGTTGTAATTTTTAAGCAGGAGAAAGAAAGAAAGAAAGAAACGAAGGGAATATCACACACACACACACACAAGACATAAGAGCCATTAACCATTAAAAAAGTCACATTTCATATTTCACTGTGAGTCATTTCATTTCATCTCGCTTCACTTCCCTTGGACTCGGACACACAACCCATTAAATGGAAATGGATTGTTAAATTCCTTGTTTTATTATGCACAGAGCTATTGGGATGTGTATCCCATTTTAAATTTTTGTATCATCCCATTTTCGAGTGTTAATATATATGTACCACGTAGCTGGATATGACACTCCATAGTTTCCTATGGCCAGGCAGTATTTCCTTCTTTCGATGCGATGGAGCAGCAGCATACATACATAGGCGAGGAAGGGTGCAATGAAGTCAATGAATACTATTTTTTTTTTACTTTTGCACTTTTCCACTATTCAAATCTCTTAATGTGTTAAACTGGTCATTTCCTATCTGTTATGTGTCTGTATGTACGTAGCCTTTACGCTAAATTGCATTGGAGTAGCGACACACTCAAAATAGCAATGTGTTGATAATAGAGCGTCAAAATCGCAATAGCCATTGCAATAGCAAAATCTTATCTCTTAGACTGTATGGGTCTGGGGCTGGGGTGCATTTGAGCTGAGAGTCCATCCTGATCCATTTCCATTGTCTAATAATGGAGATACAGTAATAAATTCTCACGAGAGGGATTGAGAAAAATATGTTTCAAGTATTAAATGGCAGAAATGGGAAGTATCTGTGAGGAAAAATGAAATTTTTATGTGGTCAACAAAGGTCGTCATTTGTACTTACTTCACGTGTAAACATGGAAGAATTATTATTACTTTTCCATTGAGCTTGTGATGCTAGCTAGTACCTATATAGGTAGTTTTTTTTTAGTTTAATTTTCGCAAAACTCTTTCACATACAAGTGTAGAAAATTGGGATGTGACCATTAATGGAATGAATATGAAAAGACACACACGTTAACAGAAACACTTTAAGAGCATCAGAACTATTAGTGAGCGAGCTTAGTGTTTGGCATTACGAGAACTGAGAATACACTTTTCCCCCCACATTGCTCGTTTAACAAGACTTTCGTTCCAATCGGAAACGGAATCGGTACCTACGATGGGCAGGTAAATGCATTTATGACTCGTTTAGTGTTGTGAGAAACACAATAATTCTGACAACAGCAGAAGAGTTTTAGATCAATTTAATTATAATTAAGATTACTTACCTGGATCGACTAAAGAGCTAAAACATTAAGTTAAGTACTAAAGAAGTACTAGGGAATCTTTATTCCAAATTTTGCATTTTAAATACGGCATACATCTTTAATATGATACAATTTTTGAAGCAAAATTACCACTACCTGTAGTGGTAAGAGTTTGCAAAAATGATTGATTACTATTTTTCCTGGATTACAGTCAAGTCTTACTCGTTAGATTGAATTTTTGAGCTTCAAAAATATTAAATATTCCGCACTTCTACTTCCAGTTTCTTTTTATTTAGTTGTGTTCTTCTTTGGGATAAAAGTACCATAGCATTACTGAAACGGAAAGTCTGAGATGAAAACCTACGCAATGGAGCGAATGGAAGAGAAAGAAATGGTCGAGAATGAATTTTCTCGTGGAAGAACATTGAATTGTAGTTTTGTTGTATATTATACGGAGCAGCGCGTACGGTGTTCAAGAGCCTTGTGAACTATCTAATCTATATGCGGTGGTGGTGGTGGTGGTGGATGGATCCCATTCACCCGTCCCAAGTCCACACAAACAGAAAATATATAGAAAGTCGTAAAAGGAAATTCATTTCCAGAGTCGTTAAACAACAATAACTGGCAAAGAGAATTATCATAAAAAAAAGAGTTTTTTACACACAGGTGTGCAAGTCACGGAGGTTCCTCTTCGTCTTTCATTAGCAATTTCGTTAACTCGTCTTCAAGGGCCACCCCGAGAATCCTCCGCTTTTAAGTAACACTTAAACCACCCAATACACAAATCCTCACTTATTTTAGTCACTCCACCGAAGCACAGAGATACAGAGAGAGAGAGAGATGCGTCCTGGACGCTCTGGAGTTCATCGTATACTCACCATAATTTCCAATTCGTACTATTCGTAACCTCCTCTTCGCGTTGCATATTATTATTAACTCCACTCTGCCTTATTATTATTATTAGCCTTCCCAGTATTAATTATTCCCTGCCAAAGGAACACCCGTAATGAGATGTTGGTAAATATAGTAAATAATAAATAGTAGATAGTAGATAGGGATCTGTCCCGTTTTGGTACTATATTTGGGAAGCGTTCCCTCCGAAGATAATCTGTCAACTGACCACAAGGCAGAAGACCGTCTCAAGTTACGTGATTCTCTGGAAATTTTTACAGATCACTCTTTGATAACTTCCTTTCAAGTCTATTTAGGTATATTTGCTTACTCGACTCCGTATGACATCCTTACATCTTCCTTGGACGAAACAAGAAATGAAGAAATCTCCACCACAATAAATACTTTGAGAAAACTTAATCTTGCCCGAATTCTCACAGACATCTTGTAGGCTCTCTGAGCAGATAAATTTCTATCACTTCTCGGTAATTCGGGAAAATCAGTAGCCATATTGTATAAGTGAGTGTCAGAAAAGCAAAGGCTTGTCGCCGTTTCAATTGTGCAATATTTCATTAATCTTATTGATTTATATATTGTGTGTATATAGCAATAATCAGTGAAACAATTTATTTTATTAATTAAAACGTTTACAAGAATAGGCAATCATGTTGACTGGTGACGGTGATCAAAGAATTAGCGAGGCACGTACTGAGTCAAAGACCAAATTTGCAAGCAGCAAATTCCTTCCAGGCAAATAATAATTATATATGCTATTTACACTACAAATCAAAAATCATTTAATTGTTTACCCACGTGAAGGAACTGAGCTAATCGCACATTAAGGCTACGGCTTTTGATCCCATCAAGTATAAATTGCTTAACATTTTTTTTTCATTCTACATTCTCAATCGATGCCAATGTGTGTCTTTGTGTATATATTTATTCAGTCCCCGTAATTTTTGGGAGTTTAAAGTTAATCAAATTGAGATCAAGAGCATACCTACCTCGACAGTAACAAACTACTACTACTACTCAAAATGGTTACGTAAGTCGCTCACATAAATTCCCTATATATCTTCTGTCCCAGCCCCAGCCCCAGCAGTAACAAGATTAACCCTCGCACAAGACCAAGGCTAACAAGAACAATATATACACTAATAACAACAAAAGGCGTCAGTGACGTGGTTTGATGTGTAGATACATTGATTTTAAGCAGGACAGACTCCAACTGCCACTCAACAAGTGATTAAGGTATAACTAAAACGTATTGGGCTTTGATATCTGTATTCTATTATGTAGTGGATTGAGAAACTAATTGAAAGGATTTTCTACTCGGAAATCTTGTGATGATATAAGCTAGTACCTACTTTTGTCTTTTGTAACTTCATAACTTGGTTTTCTTTTTCTTATTTTTTTTTTACATTTCCATTTTTAGCTCATAAATTAAGTGGTTAAATCACAAGTGGTAGGATTTTTACAATACGAAGCAAATTACAATTTTTTTTATATTCACTCTACTACCTAGTCATCGTTTATCAATTATTGGCATTGAAAATGATGCGGCTATGCAGAACTACATAGGAGACAGTATAGGTACTAATCGCTATACCTATACCACTTACAGGCCCATTGTGTTCCCTCCTGTCCTAAAGGTAGGTGCAGTCCTATGAGTGAAGAAGAAAGTTTAAAAATGGTAATAAAGCACTTGTCCCTCTGTAAGCTTGTAGCTCGACAATCCTCCTACTTAATGGACTGTGCAGTGCTCTGTTCTCCTGTGTTTGTGTGTGTGTAGGTTGTTAGTTGCCTAGTTGTGTGAGAGACGAAATTATCCCCGCGGCTTGTTATTAATTTCTAAGCAAATAAAAAGCTCTTGTCGAAAACTGGTGCAAACTAATTGTTCTGATGACTGGGAGCGTGAACGTCATCTCCTCCACAGAGGTATACGTATAGGTATAGGACCACTAACGTGCGGTAAATGTCTGGGGCATTGTATGAGGCCTCCTCAAGACATGCTCTCTTACACAAATAAATTTAATAACTTGATATCCACACAAGCCCCTTTTATTTACAATTAATTTTTTGAGTCAAACACTATTGACAGGAAAATGAAGAGTTACCCCGTGTAGTACAGAACAGAAGAACAGAGCAGAGGTGTATAAACGAGGAATTGACGACTTTGTAATTACATTGACAGCCTTGGATGTTGGTTGAAAGTTGCTTGCGCTAAAGACAGACAAGCCAGCAAGCAAGCAGAAGGGAAAGAAACTTAATGGGAAGAAAGGGAGAGAGAATTCCATATTCATAATATAATCAAACAACAATAAACTATGAGCACTATACACCTACCATCCCATCTACTACGTCTTTCCATCACTCACTCCTTAACATACCCTTCTGCCGCCACTTACATGCAATTTGTCTTACATGTGTCTCACCATTCCTTTACATTTTATCAACCAATAACAAGGAAAAGCAGATCAGTTCAATAGAGTCCGTATGCACGGTTCAGTGTATTTTACTGCACTACATTTTTTTCATTCTTATACGAGCATCTGTAGTAATCTGTAATGAATGACGACAAAACGAAGGCTTCATACTAATTTGTTGTGGGTACTATGCATTCTGTATAAGTATAGGTACATTGTACTGTTTTATATTATCATAGGGCACGGTTCTTCACGTCCACAGTTCACACATAATTTAGAGTGCATTACATCAGCTGTGCGTACATACGTATACAGCCAGTAAAGAAATCGGCACTGATCACACAGAAGAACAGAGCCCCATCATAATTTGACAGATAGCCATAGAACGCACATAGGTAACTTACCTTTGTTTGTTGCAGGCCTACTGTTTGTTGCACTGCACTACAAACAACAGTACAAACTGCGATGCGATGTTACTGTGCAATTTGAGAGATAGATAAATCATTTCAGTGGATAATTACAGGTATCGTTGACTGGTCGACTGCGTCAATAGTTATAGTTTAATAAAGTTATTTTGATTTGGAAATCTATCACTAATCTATCTCTCTGTCTTTCTATAGTATAAGGGCAAGGAAGGGTACGGCATGGATAGTAGTAGTTCATGCATATAAAAATTAATAAGAAATCTACTACTTTAGTTAGGATTTCCAAGAGCCTACAATGCATTATTGGAATGGAAGTACTGATCTATGCTATGTACTAATATGTGACTGCAGATCCTATTCTACGATAGAAAAATTAATTTTGCAAAGCCATTAATTTAAAGTGTATGAGACGCACGCACCCAAAGGGAGTGTAGGGTACAAGTGTAGGAGACAGAGAGAGAGACCGTAAGTGTTAAAGGAAACGCACAGAATCTACAATCTTACAATGCAGAGTCCACACACAAGGCAATAAACTACTGTATAGGCACCAGGCAGGTTACTAAACTATTACCATTACTACTACTAGTAGGATTAGTACATAAGTAGGTACGTTCCTCTGCAATCTGCATTGCTACGTGACGGGGAGTTACCTCACAAGAGTACTTAACTGTGTAGCTATACGTAAGGCATGTTACATTATGTAAAACAATAAAAAAGTGTTCAACTATTAATAAATTGCATTGAAATTACTTCATACGTATTCCCATTGTTTCCGATAATCAATCATTAGGATAATTTCTATTATAAAATTCATGAGTCTCATTTCATTGAGATTGCATATGAAATTAACCATTATTTTATTTTCTTATTCTATTTCCCAGTCCCGGCACTTAGAGGTATATTACATTACACTATACTAGCAACTACAAATAATTATTGTGAGCTTGAAGGATAAGAATCACAGCGTCGGAATTCAATTCAATTCATTCAGAATATAGCCACCACACAAGGACCCACACCAACCACAACTATGACTCTGACTGTGATAGATGTGTCAAGATGCAAAAAGCATGCAAATGTTCCAAATTTTACAACCTGAAGGACTAATAGACTAAGACTAACGGCAACGCCAGACAAACGCCCGCAGAATTGAATGCCTTGTGGGAATGTATAGAGGAAAAAAAGGAGCATATTAATTCTGTATCAGGTGATACACAAGACCAAAGAACAAATGACAGTCATTACTAATTATTATTACACTCGCACTGAATGTAAACGTTTGAACGTTGTACTGCTTGTACTGTACAATCAAGTTTGAGATTTTTCTCAGGAATATAATATCGGTAATTACTATATGGTAATATGGTATTATTGCTACTGTCGTTAATGAGGGTGATGAAATGCTATTATTTCAACCAAAAAAATTATTATAGTTCATAATATTTGACTGTTGACAGTTAGAAATTCCCCACAGTTAAGTGGAACGGTTGACACTTGACAGCAGTAGTATAGTAGTGTACATAGCAGCTGCAGTAGCTGTATTTTAGTATTTTTGCAGTACGTGTACGACTACACAGGCACAGTAGTAATAATAATTATTATTTTATTTCACAAATTATTCGAATAATAATGGAGTGAAAGGAAAGTAAGGAACGGGAGCTGAAATATATGGTGTTTGGATATTTTTTATATTTATTTAATAGTTTAATACTCACTCATCCATGAAAATAAAATGAAAATTGTAAATGGAAAGAATAAGGCATAAAAAAATAATTAAAAATCATAATCATTTTTTACACAAAAACAAATTAATGGGGGAATGTAACCTCGACGAGTACATTTGTAGATTTTATTTTATTTTATATGCACATAGGGCAGGCATTATGGAACGGAACGGGGCTCACTGCACTGTGCAGTTGCAGTTGGAGTAAGCAAGGAAGCATTTAGAAAGAAAAAGAAAAAGAAAATCAAGTTTTAAAAAAAACTATTTTACTGCCTTCATTTCCAAATTACTTGATCATCAAATAACAGAATAATTTGTCATTTTAAACAAGCTATTTATCTCGAGAAAAGGAATCAAAGTGATAGGAAGTCAAGTCATAAAAGTTGGTTAGTCAAACTACATACACACAAGACATTAGACACATAGACATTTAAAGAAGAACACACTTTTTTTTACATATTTTATAGCATATTATATTATTACTAAATAATATATGCTTTTGAGTCACTTACGCTGTAAAAAACATTCATGGTTTATTCTTCTTTTTTTGTTTATTAGTTCATATTATTATAGTCAATCAAAGGCTCTCTCTCTCTCTCTCTCTGCATGCTTACCACCACAAAAGGAATGCATAGCTTTTGGTAACTTTGGTTAAATACGTGATTGACAGTCAATCCCATTCCCAATGCAATGGTTATAATTTATTGTTTTCAGCGTGAAATGTGCAGTAATTACAATTATTATTGACGTATTCAAGAATAAGAATAAATGCTAAAAATATTTCTGTCGGCTTACAACTTCTTTTTTTTAACATGGTATGTGTTGAAACGTTGAAAGGAAACCAATCGAGTTTTTTTCCTCATTCACAGCATTTTTTACGAGCCTCATTTTGGACGCTAATGAATGTTTAGTTTTCATTTATTGGAATTTTTAGTAATAATAATTATTATTATTGTTGGGGAAAGACAATAGAGCTGTCGTCTTTGCGTTCTAGACGAAGTCACAAGCGTGCACTGTTGACATATTGCACCCAAAAAACAGGGTAAAGGTTCTACATTATTTAGAATACCATGTAGGTACATAGAACCTGGACAGTCTAAAGTGCCATGGCATTGCATTCGGGGGAAAAAATGACGTCCTTTGACTTTTGACCCCCTTTTATTAGAAAACATCAAGTTTTACATGGATGGATGGAATCTTGTAGAATCTGGACACGATTATTTAACAAGGATTATAGTATCCGTAAAAGTATCACTACTTTTTTTGTTTGTAGTGTAATGTAGTATAAAGTACGAGTTTGGTTACAATTTACAATAATATGTTATGCATTCCTTATTCCCTTGGGTTCTCTTTAAAGTCTAGCGTAGATGCAAGTAAACGCCTCTTGCTTTTGACACCCAACGTCGGTCTTCCACTGCACTGACACTACTATCACTGGTTTAGTACACTACTGGTTCTGGTTCTGGTTCTGGTTGAAAGTATGTACATAGTAGGGAATAAGAAATATGCAAAACTGACTTGTATTAGCTGACATTGTGACACATGTTTAGAGCGTCGGTGGTGGATTTGAGGCTCTAAGGAAGAGATTTTATAGTTGCGTATAGATGCACAGTCTAGTAAGGAGCCTCGTAAATATTACGTCATAGTATTTCTATAGATTTGAAAAGAGCTTTAAAAAGCTGTTCACATTTTGAAAAAAACATTGACAAAAGGTCATTTCTATGACGTCATACTTGAAACGTCCCTAAGCTAACTAGTAATAGACAGAAGACGAACTATGTATAATAGAAGTAAAAGTCTATGTGAATAAGGGAGATACAGATACAATGTTTTTAGTCTCTTTTGCCGTCTCTGACTTTGGTTGCAAAGGCGTATTTTCTATACTTAAATAAATCCTACCATATAAGTGTGTACCCTATATAAAGTGGAAGTCTCTAGATGTATGTATGTATCTGCAATGCTCATAAGCCGGATCCTGTACGTGGAATGGAAGAAAGAGGAACATGTGTTAATGAACGGGCCTATTAGCAATACTTGTCAATTCTCAAGTTTCTTATTTTTAGTGACTTGACTACTACTTGGATGGTCACAGTGAGAATTCCTTCTATTCTCTGCTCTCACTCATTCTAATAAATGGTTTGCCTCCAAACCTCCTTCATTTCTTTTTATTTTAAACATTGTGCTTTACTTTTCCACCAACTGAGCTGACTTACATGCTAGGAATTCAATTACCACTGTCTCTTCCACAGATCTCATCTCCTCACTCTCTATATCATCTATACTATACTCCCTCACTCAAAAGCAGAAGCAGAAGCAGAAGCAGAAACAGAAACAGACAGAGCAAAAGGATGAGGCAGAGCTTAAACTATATAGTATCTCTGTATGCACGTATTTTGTGTTAAAATTTAGAAAAAAAAGCCTTTGGGTACTTATGCAAAGTAAGAAGGTAAAGTAATGAAAATTTGACTTTACAAAAGCCGTTCAAGTATCTTAGAAGAACTCTCAAAGCTCATTCTCATCATCCGAGTTAGCTCATCTCAATGGATCTGTCTGTAGGTATGTACGGCCGTCCAGTAAGTCCGCCACACACTCTTGTCTCTCTCTCTCTCTCTCTCTCTCTCTCTCTCGAGGCTTTTACAGAAGCAAAGAAACTAATATTAGAATTTGAATATTTTACAATTACATTACACATTTGTGTATTGAGACAAAAATTTCCATCTCTCTCTCTCTCTCTCTCTCTCTCTCTCTCTCCAGTTACTATAAACTCCCTCTCCACAGTTTCATTATTTACGTTAACACTTATACAGAGACAGAGGGATGGAGGTATCCAACACATGAGTATCAATGGATGCTAATCGTAAGCTTCCTTCTTTTGAGACTCCTTCCAACTTTGTCTTATTTGATTTGTTAGTTTTACGCCACTTGTATCTATTAGTGAGGACTACTTGAGAGGAGAAGAGAGAAAATTTTTTGCCATTTAGCAGCATGTTTCACGACTAATCGTCAGAGCCAACACAGTAGTCTTTCTTCTTCCTTCCCAGTCAACGCAACGCTGAGCCCTGACTCCCACAGACCTTTCCTTTGTGATTCAATTGAATATTTAAAAAAAAATAATAAAGGAGCTAACTTAACTTGACTGCGGATATTAAAGTAGGGATGTACATGCAGTACTACTACTACTACTACTACTACGGACACCACAAGATCTTCTAGTAGCCGAGAGAGGACAGATGAGCAGGATGAATTTAAAACCACAATATGAAGACTATCTTGGAAATTCTGCTGAAAAATGAGGAGACGTATCACTTTTGAATTTGAATGGCGGAGCTCGATATATTTATCTCCGCTTTTGGCCCTCCAAGTTCCGCACCGTCCATCATCTTTCTGGCTCTCTCTCTCTCAAAGACTCAAGAATATTCATAAACGAAATTTTTATCCATTTCTTATATACACGAAGAATAAAGCTAGGAAAACTGATGATAAAAAGCTCGAATTTTTCCTCTCTTTTAATTTTAACACTTGCTACTCATATACTATGTTTAGTATACGCAATGACCAGATTTTGTTGGTGGTGTGGTGCTGGAAGGATGGATGGTGAGAAATATTTTAAATGAAGAGATTGTGGGGTGGATGAGAATGGAGTGAAGTGTCAAGAAGTTATAAAAAGCACATTTTTTAGAAGGAAGTAGTATGTATACCTATGGAGTGCCCTGGATTACTGGTTTTAACTTAATACGGACAGATAAAAATGAAACGGTTGTTCTAAATACGATTCTTATACGTTACGTGCTTATAGCAGAAAGTTATGTCTAGTTCCTATTTTTGGTGTGTGCTCAATACTTCCAAGTCTAATTTCCATTCTTAACCTTTTCGAAAGGGTAATACATTTAGTTTTGCATGTTTTTGAAAGTCGTGATTTCTAGTTTCGACCATTTTGAAAAAGGTAATTTCTAGATCTTTGACCTTTTAAAAGTGATATTTACTAGTTTTGACCATCTGAAAAAGTGTTATTTATTAGTTTTGACTGTTTTGAAAAAGTGTCATTTATTAGTTTTGACCGTTTTGAAAGAGTACATTTTTATGGAATTAATCTTTTTCGTAAAGCATTCTTTTCATAATTCCTCAGTTCCGAATAGGTTAATGACCAGTGAAAATGGAAAGAAATCTCCGTAGAGCATTCATTCAGAGAGATTGGATAAAATTAAACAGTTGTTGGACGAATACCGCATTGTGCCTCCAAAAATGGATTCAATTGGTTGATCTTAATTTTGCTGATATTACGTAATCCTTAACTGAGATTTCCCACCAACTACCAATATTCCCCGTAAATTACTTAATGGTTATTTTTAAAACAAATCCATTTACGAAAAACTACGTTGCTAATATAATAACAAGTGTTTGTCTAATCAATTACACTAAGATTGCTTTAACTTTAAATACATTCCTTCCAAATTTTTAGGTATTTCCTCATTGGGACCTTGAGAATAAAAAATGTGCACAAGTTGTGTGCTTTATTCTTTATGATTCAGGTTAAGTAAGATCCTTGTGGGAGCAACAAAACTCTCGGGAGACAAAAGCTTCTAAAATCGATAATATTATTTCCAAACAAGCCACTATTTAGTCACCAAATACCTAGGTATGTAGGTACCTAAATGCAGTGTATGTGTGTGATACACGAGAAAGTTGGAGCATACGAGCTCCATATAGATTATATTATACGTAGGTATATGCAGGTAAGTGACGTAAAAAAGTGACGACTTGACTACACTCTTTACGATTTTAGAAATAATTATTTTAATGATCATAGTTTTATTATTAGTAATTCATGTTAAGCGAAATGTTTCCTGGTAACTTTTTGCTTTTGTCAAATTCAATCTGTAAGTTATGTAGTTAAAGATGTACATAGAAATTGAACGAATGGAGATTACAGTTGGGAATACATTTAGGTATTTCGAATCTACAGATAAAGACGGATGATTTTATATTCGAACAGATTCTGTTATTTATTCGTCTATTTCGTATTTAAATGTCAGTTAATTTTTATTGAAACCTGTGCAAAATGTTTCACATCATCATCCCGGGGTTCGTTCACACTCATTAAATCTGTAATCCTCACAGTGACGTGATAGTTTAAATGGCTTTGTTCCACCGTCATCCCATCCCACACACATCGGACCAATTTCAAGACCTGCCTCATCAAGCTCCATTATGCATCTGTACAAGCCACTGCGATCTGCGATATGTACCTTGGAATGAAAAGTACCCAAGATCTCTGTATTTTACTAAAAGTTGACTATATTTTTGATAACAATTGAATTGTCAATAGAAAATGAACGAGACAAGGAGACCATAAGGGAAGACACTCCTATAGTGACTCTGTATAGGAGGGCTGAGTCAGATAATAAGACAGGCAAGACAGAAGTGTCAATAAGAAAACAATAGGATGTAGTACATACGGCATCTTGCTATGGCTCGTACTACATGCCATCACTATTAACACGTGTTGAAGGAGGTGTTGGCCTACAAAATTTTACAGCAACTTCATTCATAATTTTATATAATTACTGCAACGTTCACATTTTTATTGATGGATAATTGCCAGTAATTCACAGCAGAATATCCTGTACCAACCAACCAACCAGCCAGCCAGCCAACCAACCAGCTATAATCCTAGGTAGGTAGGTACTTTGCTATATGGTCTATAGTGCGTTGGTATGAGGCGTAAGAAGGATTCCAATGGATTCCTTGTATGGCAATTATTGTAGGATTGACTTTGCTTGCGGCTGCAACATGTGATTTAGAAAAATTCAGAAATTTTGCATGGACAGCAAACTGGCGTGGATTTGAACTGAGAGGAAACACGCATTGAAATGTATGTATTTGTACGTTTTTTGGCCTAAATACCAGCAAGTTTTTAACATAGTTTCTTATAGAACAACACTCAAATAAATATTATTATTCCTTTAGAAAGGCTATTAAATTTTTAATTATTGGAACTTGTAGTCCCTTTACAAGCACATGGTCAACAAACTCGCTAGTCAGTGACTTTATTTTAGCTCCCCTTACATAAATCCAAGTCTAAAGCTAAAGCCAAAGCCAGATCCAAAGCCACCAGCTTTAAGTTGAGTTCATACATAGAATATAGCGCTTCTAACGAGTCGGTTTGAACTAATTTTCGCACTAACGAGGAATTTCTCTCAAATAAAACTTGTAATCGTTGACACGTTCATTAATTTACATACACCACAAAGCAATACTCCAATTTGTGGGAATCCTACCACCAGATTTGAAGGTTCCAACCACGATCCAAGCAGACCGCGAACCAAAACCGAACCCAGCATTCCCGCACGTTCACTGAGAAGCACGATGCATCTCGAATATTTTGCTTATTTCTAAGAATAAGCACGTCTTTGCACAATTAAGCCATGTATTACATGAATGCTAATTTAATTCCCCATTTAAATTCATTGTTTGTTCTACAATGGTAAATAGTGAATAAAGTCAGTCGTTGTACAGTAGCCTATAGTAGCTCTCGAATAGTTTTGAGAAATAAAAAACATCATTTTAACGTTAAGGAAAAATATGAGAATTGGCCATTCTCGCGAAAGTATAACCTCAGTGAAGAGGAAAGAGAAGTTACACAGTTTGACATTATTGATGGATCAGCAATTTGGGAATCCGTAGTACTGACTCAGCATCATTTCAAAAGTCAAAAAGGAATAAAAATAAAATAATAATTACAGCTACAGATAAGCTGCACCTCGATCAAGGTTTATGGTCGTACGTATACATAGGTACATCATTCTTCTTGTAAAATAATCAAAAATGGACACTTTTACAGTACCTACCTATTTACATGGGTAACTTGACTGTATCTATAATGGGAACAAATCTTGTGTTAAAATAATACACCCCATCTTGGATTTGTGACAGTACAGTAGTAGTAGTAGTAGTAGTGCTCAAAACTTTAAATAGTAAAACAAATAATTACAACATGTATATTCATAACAATTTTGTGATTTTATTTATTCCTGCTCAATGCTCATATATTTTGTTTTTGTTTGGTTGGTTGTTGGTTGTTTGTGCTGTTGGATTTGTTGAAGGATTTAACGATTTCTCAATACGTGAAGCCGAAACGGACGTACCATTACTATAAGTATGTGTACGAGTTACTTACTTACTGCTTACGACAAAATATATTATGCACCTCCTCACACTGTCCTCATAAAACAAGCTTGTCTCCTATGTTCGTTTGTGTGTGTCTACTGTCTACGTCAGAGCTCCCTACATACACGCATCCCCGCAGAAAATTATAACTAATTACACTATAGCTCGGTAACTATAGGTAGCTGAGGAATTGCATAAACATTCAAGCATTCAACGTAGTACTATATCATCATGCCATGCATTTGGCTTTGGCATTTGGAAGAACAATACCCAAGCGCCTCGTCCTTACCACCAGCACTAGTAATCAACAGATTTTATGAACATGTTTGAATTAGCTAAATTATACAAGAAACAATGATTTGTCATGGGAAATAATTAGAATGTTAATGTTAATGCCTCTTTAAAGTACTTTATGTCACTGTCAGTCAGTTCTTGGACAAATGTACGGAAAAAAAATATTTAATTATAAATACATAGCCCCATCTACTTATCATTAACATGCGCCGGATAACTTGTCTGTAGTGTGTGCGGGGTATTGTTTCACAGTGATTTAAAGCTAAGCACGGAGTCGGAATAAATAAAGTAGAAAAAGACTGCAGATTAAGATATTATTATTACACAGTATTGTGGATTGTTTGTGGACAAAATGTGCCAAGCCCGTCTGTTTTCCTCCCATTATTTATGCTGGATGTACCTACATAAATTCATAGTAGAGAGTTATTACTACTATTTTGTGGTGGTTGAATTTGCTGATCTCATAAGTACCTATGTACTTCCCTGTGCAATGTGTAGCACTATAGATGCTCACTAAATTACTTTTGGATTAAATACTCTCCACATTTTCAAATTCAGCTACAATCTAGGAGAGATTACTCAACTTTAGATGAGTGAGAACCATAGCCACTATTACAAATTAGCAAATTAATAAATTATTATGCTGAAATAAATAAAACAAGACCATCTGCTACACAGATACTACGGCTGCTGCCTCTGATTGAGATATGAATTGAAATTGAGAATTGAGTCTGGAGATTGGGATTTGTTTTTTTTTCGTTTCAGGATTAAATTGACTTTTATATTATTTAAATTCTTGAATTTAAATGCTAATTTCCCGTGTTTTTTCTAGTCCTTGCAGAGCCAGAAGTCACTACCTACATTCAAGTAGAAAGTACCTAGATAGTTTCTGTGATAACTTGTATATTTTTTTTTGGAAATACCATGGACATGCTTGTGGTTTTTAAGCTCATTTAAAGAAACTACCGGCTGCATTGCATTATCAATTCAAGTATAGTAATTATACTTTAATGTGGCTCTTTACTGTCCCTCTCCTATTTCGCTGGCACACACACGCTCTCTCTCTCTCTTGTTAGTCTAAGGTTATAATTTGGTACGAGAGCGACTAGGATTTGACGACATAATGCCACGATTATAATTCTTAAACAATCCCAAATACAAATTTGTGTTTCTTAACAATTCAGAATTCAAAATCCAGATAAGCACACAAAGACCGTTAGTAGTGGATAGACCTACACATGGGGCAGAAGGAAGACGAGAAAAAAATCACAATGAATTTCACTTCGTCATGAAAGCCGAGGACGCGGACGGAAAGAAAATCTTTAAAAAAGCAACGGATTTTCTAAGAATTTCTATAGAGGCAGAGCTAACTTATTTTTACATTTGAATTGGACTCAATCCTAGTCTCCCTATAGGTACCTACCTACATACAGTGGTATACCGTACCATACCATTGCATTGACTATAATGTGTCCATCTCGGACGGGTCGTAGATTTCATTTAAAGAAAAAGAAGAAGAAAAAAAAACTAAACTAGAAAGTACAATAGGGCGTCCTTTTGATATAAAACCGTGGATTTCATTTGGTGAAAAAGATACGCGTGTACGCTACGGTTCTCTTCTTCAATCAGACTCTGAAAAACGAGACACAACGCAACGGCGAAGCCCTTATTTCCTTTTTCACGATGATGAGCCTTGCCGTAGCTTTATGTACATAGCATAGCTATAGGTATACTACTACTGCTAAATGACTAGCTAGATGCCATGCAATACAAGTACAAGTAATGCAAACAAGAACCAGAGACCAGAAGCCGCCGAGTGAGTTTCACCTTCACCAAATTACCCTGCATATTACGTAAAGCTATAACTGAAGGTGCATAGAGGAAGCATTGAGTTTGTGTGTGTGTGTGAAGAGCTTAAATAAGGAGACGAGCGATGAACGGGACAGGTCAACTCTTTGGGTACGAGAGAGCTGCTGGGAAAGGAGAAAGGGTTACTCGAGCCGCTATACATAATCATTGTGGATATAAAACTCAAGTTTCCACTGCACTGCTCTGCCTTAACATCCAAGCAGGAACATCATCATCCATCCCTTGCTTTAGTTGCTTTGGCCTTTTTACTTTAAGGAAGAAGTTGGGAAGATGAGAGAGCCGGGGTGAAAAAAAATTATTTCATCCATTCGATTCCACAGAATAAGAATTTACAAACGCTTGAGTGATCTATGGAAAAGACGGTTTGGAAAAATTTAATCTAAAATATACAATTCATGGGTACTTTGATGGTGATGTTGAGTGAGTTGAGGACATTATAGCACTACAAGAACGAATCCCAAGTTCACAGGTAACTCAGGTTCCAACTTCCAAGAGCTTAAAATAGACAGCATGAAGGGAGGTAGATGTACCTACATATATGGAAATGGAGGATGATATTAAAAAGTGAGAGGAACCAGTAAAATGAGGAAACTACTTGAAAACCTTCCTTAACCCTTTCAGGATGGTTCGGTTGTTGGCTTTGATTCTGATGCTCAAAACTGAAAATGAAAGCTCTTAACCCTTCTTGTCCTTTTTTTTACTGCACTGTACTGTGGAGACTGTATTGTACCAAAGTATCATCATCATCATCACTACACGGACGGCTAGAACTCTGGAACCAGTGAGTTTGATCAGTTATCCATCCAGCAGATTTCCCTTCCTTTTCCTTTCAGTTCCATTCTCGATCAATTATTTATCTGTTGTGGTTCATCATCATCGCTATCGGTATCCTTATCTCTATCCTTATCCTTCCTGGACTTTGGGACGTAATGTATGTTTATGGGTGGATTGCCCAGCCGTACATATAATTACAATGAGGAAGGAAGGTTACCTCATTCACTCAAGTACCTACTACTCTGTACTTTTACTCCGAAAAACTCTTGACTGACCTCTAATGATTTTACAGGCCTTTTTCTCTCAATTCTCTCTCAGTCTCTGACTATCATCTATACAACTTTTATGATCAGTCATCTTCATGTCATTTCCATCTTCCAATGTTTAAAAAATTAATAACAAAAAATAGTCTCCTGCCCTGCCTTGTTGAAGCATTTTGATTCAACTCCCAGTGGATTCAACTCCGTAGGTAAAGTGGCTTCAAAATCCGTCCATTTTCCCTCGGATTATTAATGATTTTGAAATCTTTTCCCGAATCTGTCTTGACCGATGCGATGTAATGCAGTGTTGGTTTATAAAATGAGAAATGGTTTCTGGCTACCTAATTTGAACAACCAATGGCCAGCTATTCTATGTATATATATGCAATCAACTTTTTATAGTAAGTTCGTATTTTTATTCCCAGTACCCAGGGACGGCAGTATTTTTAGAGTTAAAAATTTGGCGCAGTGTCCTCTTGGGTAAGTATTGCAGGGTGCAAAATACATTTTTGCAAATTTAATTATGAGGCTCACACGTTATACTGAGCCTAGTAATGAAATTTTTTAATGAATGTCAAGAAAAAATATAAAGTCTAGTACAAAATATATAAAAATAATGACGCGAGAGACTGGAACTCGAGTGAAACATTATTCTGTATTTTGTAGTTAAAGCAAATCACAAATTTATGTTCTCCAGAGAAAATGGTTCCCGTCCCCAAGACGGAACCGTAACAATGCAATGCCTTGCCATGTGATGGTCGTAGGTAAGTGTAAAAAGTATAGCAAAAGATTATAGACTTTGGTGTGTGTGTGTGTGTGTGTGTGTGTTACAACATTAAATTGCAAGTTATTGTAGTCTTAACAGATTTTAAACTCATGAATTTCTCTCTCTGTCTGTCTCTCTCTCTCCATATTCAGAAATATATATGAGCTTAAACTACATAATATTATTATAAGCACTGAAATAAACTTTAACGACCAGTTCCGAAGTCAACAGTCAGCCGTGAAGCGGAGACATAGGTAGAGTAGTATGTACCGTAGCCATAACTTTCCCAGAATATTCATTGGCTATTCACTCCTAAGGCCCAGTCAAACTACAAACTACGGCTAGGACCAGACTTAAAAGTCAGACCAGCCAAAACTATCAACTTACCTCTCAGTCCTTTACTTTGCTATGTATATACTCTGCTCTTGGTTTACTTTCTAAAAAAAAATATTCATAACTACTGGTAACCGAACTATCCACGTCCATTTAATTACCAAGCACTAACAATAACTTCTTTTCCAATTACCATCAAGTCTCCCAAAGACTTAATAATATTAGACACTCGCCTTTTTCAAGAGTATTCCTGTGCCTGTGTGACCTTCCTAAAAACAAAATCTTTTGATCCTTCTCAGGATGTTCAAGCAAGCTCGTCAATAATTAAGACTGGGCAAGAGAACATGGATGTGGAATATAATGAATAAGTAAAAATGAAAATTGCAGCTTGAAATTGTAGGCAAAGAGCGGCAGCCAGCTTATAAGTTTACGTATGGTAGTTTTTATTTTGGAAAAATTTATCTTTGGCTAACATTGAAGCAAAGGGAAAAGTGCATTAGGAATTAGGAAGCGTTAATGTGAGTACCTTCTTATTGGAAGCATTAGCACGTTACGTTGACGTCCCAATGTTCAGCATCCAACTATAAAAATATATTTTATTTGTTGAGCCCAAAGGGTTTTGAATTCTTACGATTACATTTCTTTAAAAATCCATGGACCGCCACCACCATTCCTCGTCCCCGTCTTCCTTCCTTACATACTACCATCATCATAACCTCAGCAATAACCATCCAAGTATTAAGAGAAAGGATCGGGTGTACACTCAGACAGACAGAGAGAGAGAGACTCTTTAGTTTATGGTTAGGGAAGCGAACTGTTAAAGAGTAGAAATATTTCTCACGGCTCAACGTATAAACAACTTGTTGTGATCATCATTATAAATAAAAGGGAAAATTCAATAGAAAATCAAATACTTTCTTTATTACCTAAAATACTGAAAATTGAAAAATCCTGATGAATGCCAGAAGAGAGTCATATTTGTATTTGAGCCTGAACACAAAGCCTAACTTGTTGTACAGGTCGATTTGTAAGTACCTACTTTTGACTCGCTTTTTTTTGTACAAGTGAGTACATTCTACATATGTACATAAGGATGGTCAGACTGATGATAATCTATGATATAAAATGTTTTGCAACGAATCCTTCCACTGACTTTACAATTAATTTTTATATAGCTCCCTATATCTAGACCCTATCAAGGCAGGTAGGCTCCCCCCTCTGCCGCTCTCACTATACTGTCTGCCTATAGAGTGTACTATGTGTATGTACGTATAGAGTCGCATTCCAAATCCAAATCCAAATAAAAGTTTAAGTTTAGTGTGTGGATTGTCGTCAGTTTGAAATCTACCTGTGCTGAAAAAGTCTCTTCTCATGCAATGCCGGCTCCTGTTTCATTCCATTTGATTCTATTCTTCTATTTTGATGTGAAAGGGTAAAAGAATTTTAAAAGAAAATAATAATTCATCAAAGTCAAGCTCGCGAAAAGGGAGTGAAATGGATACTTTCTAAATGAAGCTCATTTTTTATACGGACCAACGTGTAGAGCGTACTTATGCCTACGGAAACTTTACTTTATAAAAAAAAATACCTTCGGGTTTATCAAGAGACTTTAAGGAGCACTTTACCCATATACATACCTCCCTATACCGTCCCTGTCTGACTGTCTGACTGTATAGACAGACACAGTGTAGAATGGACGGACCTTACGCCGTGCCGTAGTGTACCGCACCTACAGACAGAGCGGCAGACTTAGCTCTCACTCAATACACTACTACAATATAAAATTATATGTAATAAGGCACCGTCGGGAAAAAAATAGGCGTACTACTTCAGGCACAGGCAGGCAGACCAGCACCAGCAACAGCAACAGGAGCGGCTTTGGCTTTGAGCCTCCGACCAAAGGGATCTCTCTAAATCTATTCCCAAAAGTCTTCCTTGTATAAATATCGGTGTAAGGCTACCTTACATATAGCTACTGGTATAGTGGAAATGGATATACAGGTAGAAAAACAACTCACCGCAACAAAAGTCGCCTCTGTAGGTGACTAGACTTGGGATGCAATCCTTAAACAACACTCAATGGTATCTGCTATAGGTACTTATCTACTGTCTGGTGTCTGATATTTCTACTAAGATCTGCTACTGGCACTGGCTATACACTACGAATGCGGATAATACCAAAAATAAATACCAACGTAATAGTGTGGCTTTAAAGCTCTCACTGTGCCTTACCAACTTGTGCTGTAATAGATATAGGTACAGACACGATGCGGATATGGATATGGAGAAGGTGGTAGCTTGTGAAAAAGAGGAAACATTGTGATTCGAATTTCCTACCGTTTAGGTAGGTACAAGTAGTCTTTTTTATGACTGTGGCTTGCCTATGGAGCCTACATATAAAAAAACGAAATGAGACTAATCAATATTGAACTGAATTGACGCTCGATGCTCATTTTTCATCCATTTCCCCGACATTTCTTTGCGTGGACCGTACAACTCTTTCACTTTGACTGTGTGTATGTGTGTGTGTGTCTCTCCCTTTTATTTCTTGACTGGCGGAAATTCCTTCCTCCTCTGTGTCGAGGACACCTCACACTTCCAAAGTGAAACTTTACATCATCAGTCACTATCACACAGGGTTGGAATAAAATCCAAACGGAATCAATCTTGTATACTATGTATTTTTCTGTAATCAAACGTGAGCTACAAACGATGATCACAGATCGACTTAAAGTGTCAACCATGTCGAGGGAGAACGAGAGAGAGAAGCGGACGGACGGATAAACAGACAGAAAGGATACGGATGGAATGATCTTTTTATATGTGCAAGCAATGACCTACAGGGTTGAGATTTCAAATTCCAATAGTAATGATGAGGCTTTGTAGTTTCAATTCTACATTATTTGTACATTCCACTGCACTGGAAGGGTAGCGTGTCATTTTCATGGTTGTTACTATACAAGCAATGTAATGCGGACACATACACACACACAATCTATGCATTTTACAATGGACTATACAAGTAATTTGTGTGTTTTTTTAAGGAAATTCTCATTGTAGTTGGATCATAGATAAATTCAATTCAGATTTCTTCACAAATTAGAAAAGAGGGACCACGGTCCATGCCGGTAGATTACAGAATCACACATTTTCTCACTGAAAAGTTTAAAGATTTTCAATGGAATTTTGTCTTTTGCTAACGGATTAAGTTTCCTCTTGAATATGACTAGAATAATTCCGAATTTTGTTACAACTACCTAAGTTATGGCTTTCTACAGCAAGTGACGAAGTCAGCAAATTGCATACTGTTGGAATTCAGTACAGAAAATGTAATGAGCATGGATAACTGTATCAGAATCAGAAACTACACTGTCCGTCCATTTCAATCATCAAACATGATCATTGAGGCCTAAATTTTATAGATTGGATTGGAATTTTCAGCATGCATCCCATGACTTGACAGTATCTGCAAAGCTGGGTAGATGAATGCCTCTATGCATACATACACACCTAATATATGAAAATCAATGCAGAAAACAGAGCAGTAATTATTAGTATTGTAGACCTGCTTGCAACGGGAACGGGAGACAGACACGAGCGAGGGAGAAAAATAAAAATGTCATATACTTTTCTTTATACATGGTTAGCTCGTATAGTAAGGATGATTTAAATTTGGAGTGCGGTGCACCATTAATATCCGAGAGTACAAATGTAAATTTAGGCATATTGTACAAAATGTTACCAGTGCCAGAGCATCATTATGTACCATTCTGTACCATAGCATAGGTTTGTCTATCAGTCCATCCCGGTCATAATACAAAGTGGTCAAGATGGGATGAGGGACGAGACGAAGGAGAGTTTGGTTGCATTTATCAGTATTTATAATTTATAAGAATGCACGCATTACCCTCCATGTACACTCGGATAGAATTTTTTCGTTTCATGGGGAACTCATTTGCATAGAATAGGATTGTTGATTATGATCGGATAACTACAGAAAGAGACCATCATGCGACAACAATGCAAATGTTACAGAGAAAAAAGTCAAGTCAAGTCAATACCAAACACTACACATCGCATCCCATTGCATTGCATTGCATTGCACTGGACGGGATTGCGATGCGTCCGTCTAAAAAGAACGTGAACTTACCTACCTACCTTACATACAAAGTATTTTAGTATTTTTCCAAAACGTAATCTCATCCGTTTTCATGCCTACCATTAAAATATCCAACTACGACTGACTTCATGGAGATTTCAGCCCAAGCATGTACTACATATATAGTATAGGCACTATACCCATACAGATACACGTAGGTTTCCTTCATAAAAACTGTGGCTGTTTGTGTGCATGTTGGTTTTGTGTGGTGGCAATGCAATGGTGGTAGCGACCGCACAATAAAAATACTATATGCCTATGTATGTGTGAAGACTAAAAGGAGTGGATTATTTAATATAATTTGAAGGAATGTGCTCATTCACGTGCCCACAATTGCTTGACAATAATAATTTTTGTTCCTTCAGCCATGAGTGATTCAAGATTGAACATCATCCATCGCAAAATAAAAATCTGCATAAGTGACTAAACTCAGCCCAACCCATAAAATCAAGTCAAAACCATAATTGAAACTTTGGGCGTGCTTTCAAGAAAAATATAAGTATACAGGACCAGAGCAATTCGAGCAGTACCACCACCACCACTAAAGCATAACAGAGAGAGAGAGAGAGAGAGAGAAAGACACACACACACACAAATAAAGTAAAGCAAAGCAAAGCAGAAAAATCTCGTCTACATCACACACATCACATCAAATCACAAAAGAAGTGACGACACGAGAAGGGAAGAGAGGCTATCATTTCATTTCAATTGAGAAATGTAACAACGTACAAAATTTGAAAACGATTCATAAGAATGGGAAAAACTACTATCTACCTACAATATTATATTATTACACATGCATGATATTATTATTTCTAATTTCTACCCTCATATATCATTTCATTGTAGACACACAGAAGAGAGAACTATCTTGCCAGCCTACGTCTCCCCACGTCAATATTAAATTCGACGTAAAATGTTCAGTTTCTCTTATTCTCTCTCTCTCTCTCTCTCTCTCTCTCTTCTACTGCAATTTCTATGAAAGAAAAGACTTGACTTGGTGATGTGATGTGATGTGTTGATGAAAATTACAGAGCTTTGCTAAATAAAGAGTGCACTCAATTCTCACATACAGATAATACAATGGATCCCTCCTGCTTCCTACACACACAAGTCTATACTCTACAGATATACGATGCACATAGTCGGTACCTACGTAACTAATAATATATTTTACTTGATTTTTAAAATTGTGTGCCTCCCTACCTCTCTGTCTCTGTATGTACCTCTACCATGGCTGGCATTATGGAAGGAACGGGTTGAAATTCAAATATCTGTCTGAATTGACTCACTGACTGACTCTCGAGTGTAGTAATAATACATATAATAATAATAATACGAGAGGTTCCACAAAAATACTTTGGTCTCCTTGTCTACACTTTGATTTAGATTCTTTGATTCGTTGGCTTTGGCTTTTGCTTTTGGTTTATGCTTATGGTACATAGTACATCTACCGTATATGTGTGTGGTATGTAAGTAATGTGAGACGTGTGTATTTGTATGTTCTGTACTGAAATCCCTTACCGTCTGATGTGTCTTGTCTCTCTCTCTCTCTCTCTCTACTGCCAGGTCTTTATTATTATGTGAGAAAATGAAAAAGTTGAAGAATAAATGAGACAAATGAGTGCCAATTTTGAAGGGCGGGCGGATATCTATGGGCGTTGATGGAAGAAAAGAGAATGCTCAAGAAAAAAAAAAAGAATAAAAGTAGTGTTCCAAGTCCAACCTACAAAAAAATTAATAAAGGAAATGAAATGACATAAAAAAAACACCGAATTGTGAGTCATTTTCAAAGCATCCATCCTTATTCCTTTTTCTGTTCTTCATGTATTACAAACAGTCCACAGTACAGACTCTGACTAGTGAGCATATATTTCCACAAATAAATGCACTTGCTCGGATTACAGGCCTTGTGCCTTCAGTTTCAGTCTTGAGTATAATAATGGAAACGACCAAGCTAAGCACTGCCTATGATTTTAATTTTAACAGATGTTCCTATACAAGTCTACATACTACAATGTGTGTATGCGGACGGGGTAAAGTTTACGGATTTATTCTTGTGTGAATCATCATTCATTATGCAGTACAGATATCCCCTGTATTATGTATTTGATTTCAAAACTTTTCCACTTTTTTAACTTCCACTTTACCAACGCTCAGTTAGCTCTCCACCTGAAATGATGAATTAGATTTCGACTGTGCTGACGAGAGGGACAAGAAGAAGCAGAAGAAGAAGAGGTCCTCGGAGGAAATGAGTTTGTAATAAACACACACACATGTCTCCAAACTTTTTAACTTTTGAGTTTGGCTCTCTCTCTCTCTCTCTCTCTCTCTCTCTCTCTGTGCTGTACATAGACTGTATTCCCTTCTGTTTTTATGTGTTTTATCTCAATGTGTACGTACACCATGCAGGACAAATAACCTTTTATTGAGAAAATCTTTCGTTTCCTTTTTCCCGACCATGCTTTCAATTGAAGGCATTTATTTATACGTTTCTACATACATCTATGTATGTACGTATGTATATGGTACATAGTTTATGTCTTCATTCAATCTCCTTGAAATGTGTCGCTGTTCACCCTGCCTTGACTCTGACTTGACTTTTTACCCCAATACAGTATACGGTGTACCATCTATATACCATCTGCCTATACGTATAGCTACTGTCATTACTATATTATTACATGCCCTCACGTCCTATTCTCCAATTCTACACTTTACTGCTTCCTCCTTCTATTTAAATTTCACCCGTAATTGTAGCTCGTGGTTCATATTTGACAATGGCTTTACACTTTGAACCTACTATTAACATTTTGAGTACAGACTAGAGTTGGATTTTTAAGTAATTCTTAGAATTAGAATTACGCTCAAAAGGACTCATCCAAGCGACACTCAGATTGTTCTTTCGAGGATAAATTATTCAAAGCCATGAGCCATGTGTGTGTGTGTTATGTACCTACTCAGTCACATTAGAGGACCAGAGTACATCGACGTAGATGAATTAAGTTCAGTGTCTTCAACAGCCCGCCTTGTTGTACTTATCATGTTGTACATAGTATATGTAGGTACCTAATAAGAGTTCCAAGAGATCAAAACCCAAGCCAAGCCAGGCTCGTTAAAGTATATGTATACCCACACAGTAAGTACACAGTTGACTTATGTATGTATGAATGGGTTAGTTAAAGTTGACAGGCGGACGGACAGACGGGCCTATTTAATTTTTCGTCACTAGATATTTTATTCATAATAATGTCAAAAAAATCCCTCCTTACTTCTCTCATGTTGTGGAGTGTGTGTGTGGATTTTCTATTATTTCGTCAGTCCTAAAAAGTTGGTCTAAATGGCAGTTTAGACTTAGACTTGTGTGAGATGGGACTTGGAGGGACAGATAGTAGGATTGGTTTGGCCATACAGACAAGAATTGAATTGGATTGGGTTTGGGATTGTTACTACTTGTATAACTGGTGTGACTTGATTTCCAAAGTTAAATCCTGAGTCCCCATTACCAAGAATTACGGGCAGTACTATATATTCTCATCGTCGTCAGCCGCAAATTCTAATTACTAATTATGGTAGGAGAGGTTGGGAAAATTTTTCAAAAGCAATTACGGGAAATTTCATTTCCATTGTTTACCCGTCAATGGAATGACTCTATAGAGCAAAGACGAAAAAAAAAATAACGTAGAAAAAGTTAAGTCTAGTGTAGCATCATCATCACATACTACATTCAAATTCGCATATATTATCTCATTAAACACTGTTGGGTTTCAACTTTGATGTTTGCCTCCCGAAAGATGTGTGCAGTCTCCCTTCTCAAACCATTTTTCGCTCTAACAGAAACAAAACAAGATGAAAAAACTTCAATTGTTCAGTCAGTCAACGGAAAAATAATGTCAGTTACAGCCCTTTTTAAAAAATCTATATAAGAATATTCACCAGGCATCTCATTCTGAGCCAGAGAACGAAGTACTACCTACCAGCAGATCTAATATACATACATCTACCATCTACTAGTATATATGTACTAGTTATGGAATATAATTTAGTCGAAATCAGCATGGCAGAGCTTTGTACAGGTACAGATACAGATAGATTGTGTCTGCTCCAGTTAAAAATATTATTAACATCAAAGAACAATGTAAAAAGATGGCGACGAACCGAGTCATTTCATATCTCGTCAAATCTAAATTTTGATTCATTATTTATTTGAGGAAAAAATCCTCTGTGTCCAGTCTCTCTCTCTCCGTCCATCATCCATGATCCTTGAGCCCTTTCCAATCAAAAATCCATATACTGAAGGAGTCAAGTTGCCAGTTACAGACACACAGGTTGGAAAGTAAGAAAACAAAGCCCAGGAGCAATTATTTACATGCATCGTGTCATGGGTAATTTATCGATGACGAGTTTCCATCCAACTTCCATTTCCACTGCACACTCCTCCATCCAGTCCATCGCATCTCCCATGACATCCTTACGACCGTAGACTTACACCAAACTACAACAACTAGGCACTTTACATACTACACTTTTTTCTTTTTTACTCTGTACTCTGTACGCACAGGTATCAAGACTTTAAGACACATAAAAAGTACGAAGCATCTTGGAGCTTCTGTCAATAGCCCAGTGCAGGTAGTATATGGACCCTATATCACTTCCCCAAAGCCAAAGCCAAAGCCCGAGCTCCTATACAGACAATAATAAGCACCTCGTAAGAGTAAAGAGGAACGATCCGTGGGTCCGAGCAACACACACACAATTCTTTCACTACTCTACTGCCATATAAAAAACAAGGCTGCCTCGTGTCCATCCATCCAGCTCAAGAATACATATAAAAAAAACAAGCTTTATCTTCTCATTACATTTAACTTTACTCGCTGCATCTTTATACCTATGCTTTATTGAGAATGGGATGAAACATAGTCATTCCTTTTCCGTCCACCATGATACTACTATAGGCATGCTATAGGCATATCCAAATCGAAATTCAAATCCAAGACCACGAGCACTACTGCTTGGACGGACTACAATGTGTGCACACACACACTACACATACAGATCCAATAGCTCGCTTGTCCGGAGACGAGTTATGGGAAGAGTGATGCTGATGATGCCGTGGTGGCGTGGCCAGGGCTTCTGCTCGCTTCTTTTCCTCGTCAGCATCATCATCATCATCATCGTACTTCTCATCTCCCCACACGAAGGTATATCCGTGCCCCTATTCTCATCAGTCTCATGTGCAGTACGTGGCTGACCGGCTGCTGCTGATTTTCCTGCCTCCTTCTTGGCTCTGTAGCTCCTTCACAATTCAAACTTAAGTGAAGATCGCTCAATCCATAAGAATTTGACTCTTTTTTTTTGCACAGATGATTTGATTCCTGGAGGGCTTCCTCATGGTTAGCTGCTTTGGTTTGCTTTGGCATCGTATCCTATGGTCTGGCATGGTGTGGTGTGGTATCGTTGTTGTTTGGAGCTGCGGACGGCGAATATTCTTGCTTGTCTAGAGGATGAGCAAACTAAGTAAGCCCAACCTCATGCCGGCTAAAAATTTCCTTTTTACACCTATTATCCTATGAGACAGGAGAAAGCTACACCTATTCTTATGCAGACACAAAGAGAAAAATCTACATACACACACTCCCTTCCCTCATCAGCCTCATATAGTATCTTGGTGAGTGCATGCGGTTAGTTGGCATTTTACCTGTGCCTCTGCCTCTCCTGTGTGCTGTTGGTGGTGTAGCGTCTGCACAGCATGCACGGCATAGGTCCCTCCAACAACAACTATGCACTTGGACTTAGTCAGACCCACATTTTCTAGACAAGCCTCGGATTTCCGTATTCCTCGCTTCTTCGTCTCCTTCTTTCTTCCACTTTTCTCATTTCTTAGGGATTGAGCACGCTATGAGTTTATTAGTAGTAGGTTTATCCTTCTAGCACTTTATTGCATGAGTCGTCTGACTCGCTATACTAGACTTAAGGAGGAGACTATAGCTGGGATGTGGTTGAGGAAGCAAACTAATTTTTTTTCAGGGTCTATTTATTTTCTTTTTTTTATTTCCAACAATCTCAACTAATCATGCCGACTATTCAGACATTTACCAATTTACCCCGTCGTATGTACAGATATGTACATAGTGTCTAGTCCCAACTATTCTGCTGGGATTAGAGCCTTATTTTCTTTAGCCTGCTCTGGTCTCTGGTGCAGCGGATTTATCAAAAGACACTTGTTTTTTTACAGTCGCGCAGCGCTTAAAAGGTAATTGCGTAACGTGCCTACAAGTGTAACTTTTATAGAAAATAAGGTGTAAAATAATTTGATGTGATCTGAGAAAATAATGATTATTCTTAGTCATCCTCTCATCATTGTTGAAGGGAGGGAGAGTTTTTTTTCCTAGGATGGGTGATGTGATGTGATTTAGTCATAGAGAAGATATTTAAGAAAATCCTCATTGTCGGTATTTAGACATGAAAAGGGAATTTGCATTGTTGGTTATGGATGCCTTTATTTGCGTCGGACATCAAAGAAGGATTATTGGCACGGCACTATCATGTCGATGGCTGCGTGTCGGTCCGTCCGTCGGTCCGTCTGTCCGTCCGTCCGTCGGGCTGCCTTACTATGTATTACTATTTACATATATACATACCAGCCTACCTACATGCATGTGAGGATGCTGAAGAAATATTTTGATTTGGAAGTGGTATAGTACAGATTAGATAGAAGGGGTCCGTGCAGGTTATAAGACAAGTACGAAATAGGCTTGTCTGTATTATGACTAAATATTGCTCATCTATTGTCCGATCAATTGCTCTTGGCATGTGCTCCTCTGACAATGGAAGGATGGATGGACGTGGAACGGAGCGTAGAAATGACTTCAACTCCACTTGCCATATGCATTCTCTGACGGACTTTAAATATAGGAGATGGAGACCGTCTCTTATTGTCGAGCCTACGCACTGAACACTGAGCACAACAATGTGTGAGTAAATATAGACAAGCTTGAGTCTCATGTACCCGTAAATCCGTGTCTGTCGAGGCAGGGACTCAGAGATTGTGTAGGTAGGTATATGTCACCCATTACAGAAAGATAGTTTGCATCTGACAGCTTTGGAAGACGCTTGGAGTGCGCTCTGCTGCAGTCTGCATTCGTCCAGTGAGTAAAAGTAGGCACATCTGTACAAAGAGACTGCTACATAGAATTAGAAGAGTCAGTCCATCTACCTGCTCCTTCTTAATACGTGTCTGTTTGTCTTCCTTCTCCTTTAAAAGCCTTTAAAAGCTCCATTGTACATACCTAACCCGTGTGGTGCAAGAAGGGAGGGTAACTATATAGGTGTAATGTAATGTCCTGCATTGTAATGTGCTGGTCCATTAATCTGTATCTTTTCATAGAACAACAATTTATGACTATACTTCCCAAGCTAAGTACATTATTATTGGGAGGGCATTGTACGTCAGATCATCTATCTACTCTTGTAAAAATCTTCTCTTATTCTCCCTTGGACGAGTATGGCCTTTCCTATATTCCTATCTCATATGGTTATATAAATAGCACTAGTTGTAATAATAAATACCCGATTCTACCTTCCTACCAATCTTCCAAAGGAGAGTATCAAATCTGTACTAGTAGCTGCACTGCTATATAGTCATAGTCTGTAAGCATCTCTCTGCTTGTATGAATTCATTAGGATCGCATTAGAGTAACTTGTCTTGTGTGGATGTTGACGTGGAGTTTGAGTTTGAGCATGCAAAGTGAGTTCGTACATATATAGGTATATCTATCTATCTGTCTAAGTTCTCTAAATACACAGGCTTATACTGTATGTGTGCCTACCTACGAGTATTTATTGTCAGCCGAGGTTTTTATGTCCAAGTGCCTCGTGAAAATAATGTATTTATAATAAAGAGTAATAACATTGAGACGCATGTCAAACTTGCCGTGGTGTGTGTGTGTGTATGCTCCGTACTTTTGGACAAAAGCTTTGAGATGAGATGTGGAACGGGAAGCATTAGGACAGATAGATCTATGAGGATAAATGATGAATTTGCATATAGCTACTGCAAGAGTGGGCAGAGAGAATGTATACATACTTCGAAGCTATAATAAGAACTGCAGTGCAATGGATGGATTGAAATTGGAATTGGACGGAAGGCTAGTTAGATGGATGCAGTATGTTGTTGTTGTGTTGTTTTTTTTTGCCTGGTTGTGAAGTTGATGTGGATGTGAAACAAGTGAAGTTTGATAGAAAAAAATCTAAATCAAAGTTTACATGTGGGGAGTTTCGATGGAAACTTGATGGGTCGACGGCGTGCCTCCCTTCTCTCTTAATTGGACTTAGTATAGCATCTAATTAGAAGAATTAACAGCATTCATCAGAAATTATCGCTGGGAGAAATTTAAATTCTGCATGCATCCAAACACACACACACACACACAGACAATCTTTCCTCCGAGTAACTATACCGTACCTACTTGGTCTTCCTACCAACTTCGGATTAGTATGTATCAGACACACACACACGCTCTACGTTCTACGTTTGGGTAGGAGGTAACTAACTACTCAATAGTAAATTTTTTTTTGTCTCTTCTGTATGCATGGAAAATTTTAAATTAAGGATTCATCATTTATCATCACATCACATGGATTCATGGGCATCTATGACGACTTGGCTGGTATTTGCTGTGCTATTTGCTCTCTTATCAGTTTATCAATTCTGATGGGGAGCCTGAAATAGATTTTAAGTTCAATCAAAGCGCCAAGATTCAAAATTCTCTTGTTCTTCCAATCACTAATTATAATTACTTAATTTTAATTTTAAAATCGTATCTTCCTAATGTCCTAATCCCATTTTTAGTATTCGGGAGAGATTTTGTTCTGCAGTCTTACCGTTGCGTTGAAAGGCTATGGGATGTTGAAAAACTACTATTTTAAAGCCGAGGACATGCTTTTACCTTCAATTATTCTTAAAACATCTAAATTTGAATTGCCTAGCTACAAGTTAATAGTAAGCTCGAATTTAAAATTCTCTACACTAAATAAATTAGGGACTACTGTAGTAAAATTTACTGATGTAGGTACAGGAGTGACTGTCGTAGTAGATAGCTCTGTAAGACACGAACACGGAAATTTGGAGTATTTGTATTTGAATCTGTATTTGTGAGACAGAGATCTGGAAGGTTTTTCGAAACGGTAATATATTTAGTTTTAAATGATTTTGAAGTTTGTGATTTATAGTTTCAACCACTTTGAAAATGGTATTTCTCGTTTTTTGACCTTTTGAAAGTGTTATTTACTGGTTTTAACTGTTTTGAAAAAGTGTTATTTACTAGTTTTGACCGTTTTGAAAGTGTTATTTACTAGTTTTGACCGTTTTGAAAAAGTGTTATTTACTAGTTTTGACCGTTTTGGAAAAGTGTTCTTTACTAGTTTTGACCGTTTTGAAAAAGTGTTATTTACTAGTTTTGACCGTTTTGAAAGAGAACATTTATGGAATTAATCACTTTTGTAAAGCATTATTTCCATGGTTCCCCAGTTCCAAATAGGTTAAGGTGGGAAAAGTGTGTAATAAAAGGTGAAAGAGAAAGAATGTTGAGTGTAACTACCGTTAGCTTGGAAGTTGGAAGCTAAGGTCCCATCCCGACGTAGTACAGATCTCTGTAGTAGCATTAGCATTAGTAGCTACAGATCAAAATTGAGATACCCACTGATACTCCATTATAGAAGGAGCAGAGACCCGTATTTACTGATTTGATATTATGATGTGATCCATCAGGGAGTTCTGTCACTACAATTCTGGGAGAAATGTAAAACACACTCAATGACAAGTGGGTAGGAACTTTATATTGCTTGTAGAATAAAATACATTTCACCAGCAACTCATTCAATTCGACGTTGACACAGACGTTCGAGTTGAATACCACGTCAAGTGAAATGAATCGAGTCTCTACACAAGTGGGCATCCTTCATTCCACGTTCCCTCATATTTTTTAACCTCCCATTTTTGTCATTTCCCCTTATCTCGTCTCTTCCTTCCTTCCTTCCTTATTATTCTTATTTAAGCCAATATACAACATATTATTCACTTTTTATTTTGTAAATCCATCCTGGTACTTGAGTACTGATAATTTATAAATGTGCACCGTCTGTATGTTGTATGTACGTACCTGCATCGAAGTGATTATCGTTTAAAAAAGATCCTATTAATATCTTAAAAATAAACCCATGGATTCATGGGATTTGGCAATTGGCATTTTCACATTTTAAATTTTTACCTGAGAAAAATCTTTGTCAGAGATTGATTATGTGTACGATTACGATCTGTCTTACATGGATGTAATGCTAATAATGTGTTATTCACCGTAGTATAAAAAAAGGCAATTTGAAGGAGCTTGGAGGCAGCTTCATACTACAGCACAGGTAATAGACTGTTAATAAAATTGTGTAAATGACTATTTATTTGTAATCAACACCAGAACCACGGAGACCAGCGGATGGATGATGGCATCGCTTTGTACGACTAGAACATCATCATCGCATCGTATCGGTAGGATGTAAGAGCCAGAATTATTGAATGATATCAAGAAAATCTCTATGAAATTGTGAAAAGATGGAGGCAGACTGTGTGTGCTGCATATAAAAATTATGACGAAGATAAAGTCGAAGACGAAGACCAAGTCGACGGAAAAGATTAGCATAGCTATTAATAGAAAATGAAAAACATTTTATATATTTCGTATTTCATTCTTGTGGTTCTTATAGTTCTTGGTTCTTTGACTCGCAGTGGTGGTGTGGCGCTGGTAGGACCATTGGACCAATAATAATAAATTCATATTCATCTTGGACAGTTTCATTAATTCCGATCATCAAGAATTGAAAAGTGAAGAGATGGATGAGAATGGAAAATATATGTACAAGTCCTGAAGTGAAGGAAGGCGAATTGGTATTTGTCTTCGTCCCATGAATATTAATGAGGACAAAATTAATCTTGGCAAAATGATTTGAATCGAGGAATGTGGGAAAAGATAGGAATCATCATTACTTAAGAGAATACGCAAATATTTTATGTGTACAAAGTGAACCTTGTATGTATGTACATAGTCAGTATATACCTACCTAGTAAGATACATAGATACTAATGCTACTACAGCATCAGCATCGCATCGGTAAAATGCTAAAACTGTATGTTGTACCTCCTTGCTTATTACTACTATTATTATTACTATTATCATTATTATTCTCAAGTTTTTTTTTAGAGGAGATTGGGCAAAAGAGAAAGAGCGAGAACAGACCAGACGAAACAACGACTAACTAATTCATAACAGCGTATATGGCTGTCACAAGTCACAATTCTGTACATGCCACGTAATGCAGTGCAAGCCACAGGTGTCCATCCAAGCCGACCACAGAACAGAAATTAATAAAAAGGCGTTGTCTATCTCATCCACTTCATTTTCTTCATTCTCTTCTCTCTCTCTCACTTCCAGAAATAACAGTGGACGGCGGAGAGAATGAGAATATGGCCATAGTTAACAAAATATTATTATAGTCATAAGAAGCCTTGGTCAAATTTTTAAATATCTTCAATCAACGCTTAATAGCTCGTACGTATTAGCATTAGTCTACCAGTCTACCTTCTGTACAGACGGATTGTACAGAGCAAGTCAGGTAGCACCGAGCACGTACTGATGATAGCAGTGCAGTGCAGTGGTTTGTGTCCCTCCGTCCTTTACCTCCTAATGCATACATAATGTGTAACAAGTAACTTAACTAACTACCAAGATACACTTAAAGCTACCAGCCACAAGCCAGAGCTACCTTTGATCATATACGTAGCATCATCCTTCAGATTCAGATTCAAAACTATGAGCTCTGTGAGAGGGCTACTATCAAAGTTCTCTCTCGTTTCCTGGTATGCTTGTGGTGGTATATATGGCATCGTAATCGTAGGGCAATCGTATGCATGAGGGATGGAATGACACGGCGATGATCTGATGTGAATACGAAAGACTGTCTGTACCTACCTACCTGTAGTATTTTTATCATCATTATAGATACCATTAAATTGAGCTTAGCCTTATTCTGCTTCCATTTCTATAAATGAAAAATTTAGCTTGAAATATCCATTGTGAGCATTGTAACTGTTTCAATATGTCTATTATTATAATTTGGATGACGATCGTAATTTGCAGCCCTTTGAGAGTCAACAGAGCGTTTTCTTTCAACAGTAAATATAATATTGTATAAGTACCTAGGTAGATAGGTAGCTAGGTAGGTAGGTAGGTGGTAGCTCACATTTTCATTAATTTTTACAACTTTCTTCTTTCTGCATGTCCTTGACAATTTGTAGTTTTTTTTGTTTTGTTTTGTCCTTTTTAAAATCTAGTCGTAAAAGTACAGCAAATAAGTGTGATTACTTTTGAATACAAAATCTAATGTGGGATTTTCATAGAGATACAGCAGTGGGAATAATAATTATGCACAAATCAAATTAATTTATGCACAAACACGTCATTATTCTTGTATTCAATCCATTCGGTCATCATAACGTGTTACGTCATAAGCGTGTGCTGTACTAATTATGTTATTACATAATACTTGTAAGTACATATTTTACTGTGTAGTATGCCTGTAGACTCTTTAACCATAATAAGTGCAACTAAGTTTCATTTAGTTAAGTCGATTGGAAGTAAGTTTTTAGTTTTTACGTTTTTAGTTTTTTAATAACTTCTAGTCGATTAGGAGAAGCCATTTAAACGGGGCCTATGTAATATTCTTATTTATATGTACGTATGTAGGTATGTAGCTTATTCTTTCATTTATCATTTATGCGGGTAGACAGATTTTAATTCTGGAAAGTTTCAAGCTCCACTAGAGATGACATAACATAAGAAAGCCCATTAGAGTCCATAGTACTCGTTCGTCACTCGTCAGTGAAGCCAGAGTTCCTCCCACGATCATTCCATCGCATCGTCGATTAAATTTACTGCCATGAGGCTCAAAAAATATCGATAATTGTACAATATTGTTAGTCAGTCAGATTGTTAGCTACTGTACGTGTACTTCTTTCAAGAAAGGTAGTGGTCTTAGGGATGTGATGACCTTTATAAAAGTTCAAAATTAAGCGCTATACCCTCATAAAGACCGTACATATATAATAAGCTTCAAGTACACTTTGACTTGACAATAGCGTGGTGTAAATTGTAAATATTAATAGCTATTTATTGTCTGACTGCATAAATGCAACTGTCAGCAGTGTCTGACCGTTCCGTTGCTTTCCGTTGCGTTGTATCGACCTGCATCCCAAAATTTCTCTGTTGTATATTAAAGCTCCATTGATTTATCAAATAGTACAGTTTTTCTTTCTTGATGAAAAATCATTAAATCAGTCCATTTGATTGTCGATATTTTTGATTTGAAATACCATTGAGAGGGTAGATAGCTGAGGCTGAAAGGATTGAAAGCCTACGCAATGATAACCATATTTGATTGCACCCCAATTCATTTCCAATCCAATTGTACCATCTATTGTTATCATTAAAGTTAACGTTAAAGGGAGTGTTGTTTATTTTACTGACTGCAAAAATCTCAAGAAGTTCTCTCTCTCTCTCTCTCTCCTCACTCAAGTGTCTTTAGCTCAGCTCCACTTTTAACTAGGGACAGACAAAAAATACCTGGTAAAACGATGACAGTATACCTATGCATGTATCTACCTTTATATTTATTATTTACATATATATATATAGCATACCTATGTACTTATGAGTTGATCGCCATCCGGTTGGTGATGCTACCGATATGCAATTAGGCATTGTAGTTTGTAGTTTGGTGTACAAGTATGGAGGCCTGATGGACTTGTGACTTGTTCGTAAATGCATAAATACGTAAGTACCTGCGTATGTATGTATCTTAGTTGGATTTTGGAAAAACGTTTTTATGTATATCTGTATTTTAGTATTGCTACTAATTACTCCAGTGCAGTGACGAAGGATGACGAAGTGGATGAGTGCAGAACAAAGTCATAAGAGATCAGATGTGCATAGGCCCCTACATAGCGCATAGGTATGTTACATGTATATTTATCCCACCTACCAATCTGCAATAGAATAATAATAAAATGGAAGGAGACGGAAGGAGAGTACGGTGAAGAAGGGGTTAGTATAGTCTAATGACCTCTGAATCATAATAATATGTATAGCCATTTTCTTTTCAGTACTGGAAGTAATCTTTGAGCTTACATTTTTATTCTTTAACATTACCTCGATAAATAAATGCTAAAGGCAATTATACTAACTTATTATAAGAAAGAAAAAAAAACCTTCTATATTCTGCATTTCCAATTTCGAGTATATCTTTTACTTGAACGTTGAACGTCGCATTATGTACTTGCTTGCAACCACAACCACCACGCAGTCTATTACTTACTAAATAGCAAATGCTACGTCAGTACTATATCAGTACTAGAGTACGAGACCCATCAGTAGATGACATGCCTTCCTATCGTGAAATATACTTTTAGGTCTAGATTTCCATTCATTTGTTTTTTTTTCCTTTTAGACACGTTATACATACCCATATCATTATAGCACATATAGTACATTACATTTGTACATTTGCTGTACTTTATTGATAGTAGCTTTTTTCACTTACTTCTCGAGTCCGTCGGAGTTCTACGTGTACACTTGTGTGTACCTTGCAGATAACTTGGAGCTTTTAACGAAAACTGTAAACTGTACTTATTAACAAAGTCTGTGTGAGCAAAGTCCTCAAATTGTTTTTATAATCTCTCAACGTCTCAACAACAGCAGCATGCATGTCTGCAAAATGTTAACATCTACGACGGAGCACTTTGAGTCTTGAAAATATAATCTACAAATTCAACTTGGCTCCTACATCTATTTCTACTTTACTTGTACTTTACAGAGCTCACAACTTAGAGCTAGTACTAGTTCAGTACATACCCTCGCTATCTGTTGGCAGAGAAGTTGGCATGAAATGAAGCTAAAAAGGGAGGAATTACAGAGAGAGTACTAAATACTAAAAATAATATATGTATCCCTACACAGACCTAGGGAGAGAGGACTAAGGTAGGTATAGTATCTATTATTTTCATGAAAGAATGAGACAGAGAATAGAGTATACTGTGTACAAGCGCTCTTGAGAGACTCAATTCTTTATCTTGGCGTTTGCAAATGAATAATAATTATCATCCCAGCGATTGTTTACAGTGCCTATATTTGGGAGTGTGTTTTTTCCCAAGTTTTCTTCATCAGATTTAAGATTTTGTTCCGTGGATTGCTTGACTGACTGAGTGAGTGAGTGAGAGATGAGCAGAAGGGAAGAGAATCAAGAGAAGAAGAAGAAGAAGAAGTGGAAGAAGTGAAGACGAGAGAGAATAAACTATGGTTTACAATCAACTTTGTATTATATCGTGTAAATTGTAAAAAGTATGTGCTCATTCGTGTAATGTAAAGATTTACATAATCACGCTCAAGTCAACACAACTTCAACTAAATGAGTCAATGGCATTTTACTGGCCATTACCATCCCATTACATACTTTTTTTTTGCCCTTCCAACACCACACACCATCGGCCCAGCCGCAATCACAGTCACACACAGTCACAGTATTAGCCAGCCACACGGGAAAAATACAGAGACTGTCCATAGTCCATGATAATTGCGTCCAAACTACTCAAGTTTCAAACCCAAACCGAAACCAAATGAAAAAGTCTGATTTGGCTGATCTAATGCAATATCGGCATGTAGGGATCTATATATATATACCGAAGGAACTATGATTTTTATTTTTATTTGTGGCTGTGGTGTAAAATGTTCATAAATGTTCCGTGGACACTGCAAGCACAGCATTTCTCCATGAATTTTTTCTTTCACTCGCCCATTCACTCCTGAAGCTTTCGGTGTTTGTGTCTGGCACTGCACTGTGTATAGCCCTCCCCCTTAAAATACCTCTCGATCTTTGTAGACGGTCTACTAATGTAGGATCATATATAGGCGAATTATCATCCTCATATATTGGATTGGACGGACTCGACGGGATTGCTCCTGGCAGTCCGTACCTTTCAGTCTGAGGTTCGAGGATGTAATAGGAAAAAGAACTTTTCTCATCCGTGACAAATTCTTGATCGTTTCTGATTCCGCGTGCATAACTTCACTTTCAACCATTTATTAATGACCATTACAATTTTAATCCTTTTTGGTAGTGGCAAAACAATGGCTTAATGGTTAAGGCTAACAAATAACTTTCCATGCTTGCCAACCTTTTCCCCCTTTTTTCTCCGTAGATGTTAGAGTATGTAGGTACTATGCCTATATCTGTCTGTATTCTGTCTCCTATAACTATAGGAATGCACTGCATATAGGAATGCACACTTGTCTTCACAAATTATAATTCTTTTCATTCTCAGCTGGGCTCTCTTGGACTTGACAAACTATTAAATACAACTTACCTTCGTTCCGACAAAGCTAAGTGACAAAACTTGATTCTGTTATTTGAAACAAAGTTTAGCACCAACAACGCCAACCATGTTAGTCCCTGTCCTGTACATTCATCATAAACAGTCCCAACCACAAACACTTCGTTTACGTCTACGAGTGAGTGGAGTAATTATACATGCTAGGACAGTATGACAGTAACAATACTCTTCTTAACCATTTCTTATTTTTGTGTTTTGTATTGTTCAATAGTACGAGTCTAACTCCAAATCAAAATTATCATCTGTTAACAAACTCAAATCCACATTTTCCCTTTGTTTTCTGATTTCATGGATGTACGGACGTACTACAAGTACCTACACTTCTTCATTTAATTCCATGTACTCAATAAATTCTTCTTTTATCCCACACGTACCTTGCGGAGATTCCATTCACCGTAAATACATTGTTTGCCGATTATTCTTAAAAACAATTTTTGCTTCCTGTTTAGCAAATATTTGCAAAGTTTCTTACCAATAAATACAGTATGTATGTACCTACGTAACTTAACCTTTTCAAAACAGTAATAAATCTAGCTGTACATCTTTTGAAAAACTTAATTTCTTGTTTTGACCTTTTTGAAGGTTTTAGTTACTAGTTTAGCATATTTTTGAGAATGATGATTTCTAGTTTTGAGCTTTTTGAAAACGCAAATTTCGTGTTTTGATTTTTTTGAAAAAGCAGATTTGTAGAATAAACGTTTTTGTAAAGCATTCATCCCGTGTTTTCTCAGTTCCGAATAGGTGAGTTTTTACATTATTAGTTTAGGCATACAATTAAAACGAAAAAGACCCTTCAGTAGTGCTTTGGATAAAGCTTCAAATCCTGGCATTCTGCTCTATTTCAAATAGGTATATTAATGGAAATCCAGCTCCAAGGGAAATGCTCTTATATTTAAAAATGGTATCAATGTTTTATTGGATAACTGATAGTAAGCTGGCTAGACACTTAAAGAGTGATTGTAATATGTAATTATGATTCTTATATGAAGGCTATAATGCTGCCGAAGAAATGTTATGCATGAATTGAACAACTTGTCAGGCTATCTTATCCGAAAGAGTGGTGGGAGTGTAGAAAAAAACGTTGACATTAAAACGTGTCATATATATGTAGTATCAAGACGAAGAAAAAAAAAGGTAAACTAATCGGCACGATAATCTCTCAATAAAGTTTTATCATTTTTCTATCATATTTTTTTCCACACAACACTTGAAAAAAAAACACCACCACCACCACTACTACAACAAACTTTTTCGTCCAAGTTTCTCGAAGCCGCTAAAGAAGGTTTGAATAATGCATATCATGGGAAATTGTGCATGTCTAAAACGTCGTCGTCATTTCAATTTCAATGCAGCCATCACTTTAGAAAAAGATGGAAAATCTCAATCAGCTCAAAAGACGAAAGACGAAAGAGCTTACATCAATATCAATAGTGATCTGTATGTATTAGTATAATGATAATAATGATGTCGTTCAAAGCAAGGCGTCCTTTTGAGCTCTCTCTCTCTCTCAAAACCTAAACCTGACTGCTGAAGGGAAAGGATGAGTTCTGATGTAAAAATCTGAATCTGAATCTGAACATGACGTAGAAAAACACGTTTGGAGTGTATCACTCCGTTTTCAATGTGTTAAAAATGAAAATTCAATTTACAGCCACGTTCCCACTAAATACTAAATAGTTGCCAGACAGATGTATATCCAGGCAAGGGGTGTAAATTTATTATATCTGTACTATATAATAGCAACTAAGTAAGTAGGTAGGTAGGTAAGTTTGTACTGGTAGGTACTAATTTTGAATGGAAATAAATAATATGGTACAATATAATAATAAAATTCGTCATCTACACTCAGCACTGCACTGGACTGGACGGACTATGAGTGCGATTGAGTCACTATGTAAAATGGAATCAAAATCTAAATCAAGAAAGATCCACCCTCCTCGAAAACATCCCTGCATTGTATAGGCTCTCCGGATCATCCCCACACAACCCATCGCCAGCAACAACGGCCACGGCAACGGCCACGTTTAAACGAAACTGAAAACGACTCCACACTCACTCACTCACTCACTTCGTCCACTTGGACTTTTTTAGTCTCCTGCTTTTAAATATTTCTCTCCTTTTTTCCTTAGCAGATGAAGAAAGTACAGAGAGAACATTAGAGAGAATTTGTAGAGAATAATAAAAATGTGGCTGTACTAACGATAAGTGTAGATTTTTCAATGAGACTTTTGATACAATAATGTTCAACCTATGTCCACAGATTTGTTAGAGAGCATGTTCCATCCGCCAACAAGAATAAAGGTAACCATTTCTGATTCAATGTATCGAAAAATCACGAGTCATCATGTCTCAACTTTTTTCCCTCCTTGTTCAGTCTCTCTCTCTCTCTCTCTCTCTCTCTCTCTCTCTCTAACGTACACTTTGCAATGCAGTTCAACGCAAGGCAAGGGACGGTCTCTGTATCTAAATCCATCTATGATTTCTGTCTCGTTACCTGTATCAGTATCGTAGCTGTAACTGGCTTGTGCATAGTTTATTCCATAATAGGACCAAATATTAAATATTAAATACCACTCTGACTGCTGCAGCAGTGTGCATGTGCATCATTCAATTCAGCTTTGCCTGCTTTGCCTGATTAGAAATAAATAGCTATCTGTCCCAATCCATATGCACCTACGTGTAGGTCTCTGCTTTGTGTGCTTTTGTATTTATGTATGCTTACCTATGTATGCTATGTTGGTCTGGACTTTGAGAAATCCATTGAATAATAATATCGAGTAGTGAGAGAATAGGAGAAGACAGTCTCAGCACCACGTCCATGTCCACTTGGACGTCAATGTGGACATTATATTACAGAATTATTATAAAACATGCAGTACAGACGGACAGAGACACAATATTTGTTTGTAAGTTGCAGTTGTAATAAAGGAGTAAAATGAATTTCCCGTCTTTTCTGTGTAGCATAGCGTAGGTAAGTAGGTAGGTAGGCCACTATAGGTAGGTAGGAGCATGAAACCTAAACTTGGAAATGTATAGAAGGATAATATGAGAAGACAAGGAACATCTTTCAGAAAAGTTGAGATATTTCTCCCCTCCTTTTTTAAACTAAAGAAATCCTTTGACGGTCAGACAGTGATATATGCGTTTATTATTATCATCCTTCCTTCACTCTTTTTTCGCCTTCCTTCTGATTCGGATTTTTTGAGCCAGCCCAAAAAGTACCGTACAGCCCAGTACAGTACAGTACAGTACATCGTCGGAATAGTCTGTGTGTGTGTCTCTACAGTTCAATTATGCAGTATCTGTAGCTTAAAATGCCGATGGAAATAGTAGACACCTATTACAGTTTCTCCGTATTACATGAACACATGAAGAAGAAAGGTATGAACTGATGAACTGTATGTAGATATGTACATACCAATTTTAAATCTTTATCTCAACATCTCAATATCATACACAAAAATCCGAAAGTACAGCAAATGAATAAAAAATTCTGAAAGCCACACCATTTACTATGTAGGTACACCTACAGATACACAGAAAAACAGTGATACTTCCAATCCCAACCATAATCATTGTCAAAAATGAGCATTCTAAAATAATAGAAAATTCACTATTTTAAAAAGTAATTAAAACTAGAAATTATCTTTGGCGTTGGTGGGTCCAGATGTAGACTTTGAGCAAATCTAAGAGTTCAATCCTGAGTTTATAACGCTCCTTCAAAAATGATCCCAAATACGTAGATTCTTCTATGGAGACGGAGATAGAAGAACAGGACGTGTAGGTAAGATACTTTAATTAAAGAGCTGGACATGTACAAATCCAAAAATACTTAATTGCTTTTGTAGATGTTTAGAAAGTAATTCATTCGTATGAATTGAGATGCGTACGCATGATCAGATTTTGAGAATACAATATATCTCCATACAGCATACAAATACAAATAATAAAGATCTTCTCTGAAGAAATGAAAGAAATCCAGATATATACACGTTTAGTTGAAAGCACTTTTGAGTCTCGCCTATATGTACAGCCTATGTATTGTTATTAGTTTGGGGATTGGACTGCATTGACATGAGACTATTGTCTGACTCAAATTGAACATGTTCACATCCCTTCTACAACTTCTGCCTCCTTCAGCCATCTACATACACGTCTCCTCCATCCACCCATCCATCTCCCTCCACTTCGAGTATAATAATAATAGCAATAATTCTTTTACTGATACCTCTTCATGGATGATATTGAAGTTAATAGTGAATTGATAGTCGTTTAGGCTGTGAATACATGGCGTCATTCCACATTTGGAAATTTGACTTTTCCCTAAAGGTTCTTTACACTGGCCCTTTCATCAGTCATTCCCAAAAGCTGAGCAGAGAGAGGAAAGGATAAACGAATAAAATCAATCCATGGAGTGAAGACTTTGCATAAATGAAATCCATGCTTATTATAATATCACAGTAAAAAGAGTTGGCATTTCTATGGAAAGGCTTACAGGACAGCGGACGAGCCTTACCTCTGTTTCTATAGAGTAATCAATCAATTTCTTCCGGAAAGGTCTGTGATCTATGTGAGTGAGTGTGTGTGTGTGTGTGTGTGTCTCTCTCTCTCTGAGGAAAGTATGTAGGGATGCAAGGATACGAATTACCACTACGAGACAAGCAGGCAAAGGAACCTTGTCTGTACTATTTATAACCGTACTCACGGCAATCGGCATGACGGTCTATGCTTACTCGTCTATATAGTGAGCCCCACACTTGTATATAGGTATATACCCCGCAACCATGGAATAAAGCAAATACAAGTATTTTTAGTTGTAAATCTCTGCTCTCTTGATGATCATGACTCACAATAATACAGACTACAATGTGAGCTACATAGGCAGTACTCGAGTACTGCTCCTTTTCCATTTTGTTATACATTTTTTGATTTAGGCATGTTTGACACTCGAGTTGAATTTATCATGAGCAGCAGAAGCAGAATGCAATAGATCACATCTCTTGCTATTTAAGAGTAAGTATTGGTAGTACGTATAACAATTAGGGAGAAAATACAGTGCACATAATATAGCTAGGCAATCTCATATTTAGAAGAAACTCTGGGTCTGTTCTCTGTTTGCTGTTTGCGTACACAGCAAGTCAAGTTACAAGATATTCTAAGAATTTATCTCTACTTTTGTATTTAACTCTCATTGGAATGATAATTTTTGAGGTGGACCACAGCAGCCGTGTCCCTCTGTAAGGCGAAAGTAAGGACGGCCCCAGTATACCTATTACAGTACCCATGTAAACTACTGTAAATAGGTACCTTTGTATAGGTAGGTACTATTATGAGCTGAGCTGACTAGTGAGCTCCAAAGTAAAGTTCAGAAAGAGTAGAATAAAATTGTAAAATGTGCTCATGTCCATATTTGTATTTGCACTGACTGACTGAACCTACCTAATCAGAGACGTAGACAGAGAATGAGAAAGCCGCTTCAATTCATAGGATTTTTTCAAAGTTGGACTGTAAAGCTGGTGTCCGCCAGTAGTGCAGTGCAATATGCATAGGACTTGAGCTCAAGATAATGATAGCCACTGATAGATACAATACTGATCTGACTGACTATGGGAAATGGATATATGGAGGTGATATACTGCGTGACACTATTCACAAATCTGAATGGTTCGAGGTTGGTAGTGTTTGAGCTGATAGCTGATGAGTCTGTAGCTGGGTATAGTAGACCTATGTATAGCCTATCAGTATACTGCATGAGCAATGCGTGGTTGTTGTTTTTTTTTGTTATGTGTATATAATTATACATTTTATTCTTCTGTTGGTGTTGGTACAAAGTTAGCGTGTCTACTTACACGATCATATGCTCCCGTCTTTTTCTTCCCTTATGACTTTCCGACTCCTCAAGACCGACTATCTGTCCATATATCCATTCTAAAGCGGCCTGCAGTGCATCGTTTCGTGTTTGCCACCTAATCTCACTATAGTGACTGTAATATGTATTAGTATACAGATGTAGTAGTCGACTGTACAGATAATGAAACGAGTTGGAAAGGTAAATGTTAATCTTTTTTGAGAGGATTTATGAGCTCAACTGTTGATCGGAGCGCGATTCATCAATTTACCAATTCATTCAAAGGTGACACGCCTACAGTACATCTAATCAAATACTGCCAACAATCACCAGATTCGATCCGAACAAATCTCAAGATGAGTCGGCAAAGTTGAGGAAACGTAGAATGTGAATTCTCTCAAGTGTTTCGCCTATTAATGCAGAGTTTTCTTAGTACATCTTACATGGCCTATAGCGGGTCATATAGGAACACACACGGACGTGGACGTTTGAACTCTGTCTGCCTTCTTTTGCAGTAATCGCACATCCATCTCAACGGTTCTGACTCTATAGTTAGGTCACCTGCTCGGCTCAACGGTGAACGAACGTCACCGTGAGTGCTCACACAAGGCCCCACTGAATTAAAGTCACATTTTTATTTAGTCACCTGGATCTCATTCAGTTATTTATTATTGTGTCTTTCACCTTCTTTTACACACGTCTGTAGACACTAGAGTACTAATTCTTGTAGTTTTTACTATTGTTTTGTAATTTATGACTTATAATAGTATGTGTAATAATGGTCAGTAGTACCTATGCAACTATGATTGCCCGGAGTTGTATGAAAATTTTAACTGAAGAAGTATCAGGAATCAGAAGATAGAAGATCAGAACTAAAAGGACGTCATTGCATGGCGCTTGCCATCTAAATTGCAAATTACAATGCTAAATAAAAATTTATGATTTCAAACGTGAGATAATTGAAGTGAGAAAAAGGGGCAAAAAATGACTGTTGAGATATAAATTTACTCATTTGTAAGGATTTAATAGAGTGTTGGAGATACACTGGCTGTCTTTTGTCTCCTTATTTGAAGCTCAAGGTTCAACGAAGCACGGACTACACAGTTTTTTTGCCCTTTTTTTAACAAATCATTCCATTTTCATTTACATCACACAATTTAACTTGTAAAACCAAGTGCAAAGACAATGAATGAATGCAGGTATAGATACTTTTCTACAGAGCAGAGGTATAAATAAACGTAAAGGAAATACGGAGCGATTGCTTTTGATCTGTGTACACAAATGTAGTCAATAATTGAGTAAAATATGAAAGAAACAAGTAATTTTTCCAGTCAATTGAGCTTTACTTTTAGCTAGTACATAAGTAAATAAAATATCGAGACCCTTATCGAATTTCTGGCTCCATCCTGACCTTTGTCGTGAACAAATGAGTACAGATATAGGTACTTGAAATACAATTAGATCTCCCTAAATAATAACATTTAAACACGTAACTAGTAGTAAGCTACAACTACAAGGAAGCCCCAAGTTTATTTTTACACATTAAATAGAGTTTCAAAACAAAATGTTAATAGAATTATTAGGAATCGTGGTAAATAGGAGAATAAAAGTAGATAAGAGATTTCTATGTGGCAATTAAGCTTCAGTTCAGCTCTCCCAAAGTATACAAATGTTTAATTCTAGTATACGGTACATCAGACAGTATAGCATTTCCTTCTTCGAAGAAATTCTCCTTAGTTATTAGCATCCAAAGGTAGCTACTCAAATATAAACCATTAATCCCGCATATATGGCAAATGGGAATGGGAGTATTCTGTAGGTAGTATAAGTTTTTTTTTTGCGTTAAAAAAAATATTGAATTAGAAGGGTACGCGCAATGTACAATAACATTGTGAAACTGCATGTTTCACTCATGGCACGGTTTCGTTCTATATAAATCCCTCAGCGGCTGTGTTCAAGGAAGACGTACGATTTTAGAGAATTAAAGGGCTACTGCTACTACATATACTGATTGGGCTAGAAGAGGGATAGAGGCAGAAGAATTGTAAAATTGCTCGGGGCACTCATACATACCTAGGTATATATACATACAGCCACAGCAAACACACACACATACACAGCATCTCAATTTTTTTTCTCCCGCAGCACCCCAAAGAATTGAATTAAAAAAGAAGTAGCCCTGAAAATACGTAAAGAATTCTCAAATCAATGCAATGGCAGAATTATTATTAATACAAACAAAAAATAGCATTGAGCTCCATGTGTTCAGTATGGACTGGTGGGCTTTGGAGTGACTGATTGTGAGTGGATCATAGTGGATTCAATTGGATGCTATTATTACATGCAGAGGACACACGTACCGTCCTGCACAGTGCTATAGAGCGGAGTGCCTCCGTATAGCGTATAGCGTATAGAAGAACCCTGCACATACAGAATAATTGTTCGTTCACTTGGAGATTTTCCTGAGCCCAGAGGCGAGAATGCCTCATCCCAAGCGAGAATAATTTGTGAAACTCTTTCGGATGAAGCTTTTCAAAAATCTGCCAGAGTAATGATTGATTTTACCCAGGGCTCCTTTTGGCTTCACATTCTTCTCGGAACATGGGCATCTCATAGAGGATGGAAACCTTACTTGTTTCTCCATCCCCGTTTACAAGCACATACAAATTAAAACTCAAAAAACGTAGCCAGAGCCGTTGCCGTACAGTGTACAGTGTGTCTGCCAGTAGAATGAACCCCACACCACACTCTGCAATGAATGACAAAATGTTTCCAATTGTCCGTGTCCACATGCCCATCTAGAATCCGTTATAGATGTATATATGCGCCTAATCGCACGCCTCTACGGCGTAGTAGTTTAAAGGAAGGTTGCAGACGTAATTAGAAACTAAATTTGAAACTTGTAAACAATTTATTGGGAGGAACGTCAAATCAATGGGCAGTGAGAACTGGAAAGAGGGTGATATTTTTAAACACGAGATCACATGATTGTCTAATAAAATCAGCATAAGGTGAGATTTTCATACCTTTACCAGAAACTCAACATCCTACAAACTACAAAATAAGAAATAAAAACTTTTCCGCTCCTTTAAAACATAATTTCCAAACCAAATACACGCAATGCATGCATAGTGCCATGATGAAAACTTTATCTGTAGGCACTTTGACTTTGAAAGTTACTCACAACCGCTTGAAAATTGTGTTCCCCCTTTTTCCCCAAGAAAATCACTTAAAGGTTCTATGTTTGTCATAAAATTTTTGATGTTGTACTTACAGCTACCACTATCCGTCCTCAAAATGACTCAAGGTTCTCCGCAAAATGTTATAGTCCTAATTGTAAGAGTGGCATTAAAACATTTGAGACGAGAAGGAATAACAGTCTGACTGGTGAGCCTATTATATATATGTACATGGAACATGGAAGTAAAGAAAGCTTTCATTTGGAAATGAAACAATTGTGGGAAAGTTGAAGACGGAGAGAAGCTAAGGATTTACACATGGCATTGCACAGTATATTTTCATGTCAGATTATGTGCTTGGCAGGCCACAGGGCCAAAATATATGGTCGCTCCAACAAAGACCGATCCACGCATAAAAATTGTCTTGAACTCACAAAGTTTACAAGTACCCATTAAAAAATTAATTTGTTAGTTTAGAAAAAAAAACGTTTTACTTAAAACTGCACACGGAGTCAGTGTAAAAGTGTTGTATTGTGTTTTTGTGTGTGTGTGACTGCGGCGTAAAGTGTGAGGGAAGAAAAATAAGTTGGGATAGGTAGGGCATCTTTTGAACCTGAAATGGGTATACCGTATTTATCCTAATGGTAACAACCGCTTCAGAAATTATTGCAATCTTACTGCCTTACTAGTTAATCTATTTACCACAGTACTCCACACACACACACAGATATAGAAAGACAAGTTTAATACCTACAGTACAACAATCCTAGTATCAGTATCAGTAATATTCTGACTCTGACCTTTGTATACTGTAATGTTGTAGCAAATTCTGAAGATGGTGAGAATATAAACGGTATAAATGGTACAGCCATAGCTATAGTGCAATACTATGGGTATATATGTTTGCTTGGGACTGAATTGGCCGGGGTTGGGTTTCCATCTAAACCCTCACCGTACGTAGCGTGTTGTAAATGTAAATGTTCGTGAAAAATAGAAAAACCATTAAAATTGACGAAAATTGTTTGACCAGGAGGAGAAAGGATATCTGTAGATAGAAAGAATTTTTTTTCTTCTTCTTCAGCGAGTGATTCTAGCGTGAAGAGCGTCGTAAAAACTATGAGGCGGAATATGGTTCATTTCAATTTAGCCCGTTGTTTTTTCTCTTGTATTTTAGTTATGGGATTGCTCTCTGTCTCTCCTAGTTTTTGCCTTCTCCTGAGTCAAGTGTTTTATCTGCCATTCTTGTAGATACATATAGCACACTATATAGCGATGCACTGTATATACTGCAAGCATCAGCTTTTTTTCTGTCGAAAAGGATCGTTTCCTATGAATGAGTTTCAGAGCTTCCTTCACTCATCATATTTGCTAGTTTTTATTTTATTATGCATTTTTCTAAATGTTTTTTTCCCATGTGCCCCTACGAATGGGCTTACCTCCAGCACAGTCTGTATAGACGGAAATGTATGTAGGTAGGTAGATAGGTCTAACCTGTATAGGATGAGGATTTGGAGTTTTGTGGGTATATTGTATAGTAATAGTTACTGCGGTGGGACTAGTGCATCGCTGAGGAGATTCAAGACAGACGGAGGTATAGAGATCTGAGAGGCATACGCAGGTAGAGGGACAGTTAGTATTTCATGGGTTATCGAGCACGGGAGGGGGAGAAAGAAACAAAGAAGATAATAAATTATTTTCAATTAGAATACCTTTGGGTTTTATGAACTTTTTGTGCTAAATAATTTATTTTCTTCGTGGAGATGATTGTGCGGGAGTTGAGTCTGAGCAAAAAGGCAGTCATTTGCCAAAATTTATGAGCTTATTTTGACAGGTTTTCCATATTAAAAGTCCGCTTTTATTGGATTTGCAAGGCAAAGGTGTTAAAGTACACTATTATAGCTTTTACTCAGGGAATGAACCACCAAGAATAACAGAAAATTAATCATCTTTTCTCGGTTTCATTGTCTGTACAGTGCAGTGCAGTGTAGAGGTCCGTCCGTGTCTTTTTATATGTACATGTCTCCATACTTTTCAATCTTGGGCAGTGTTCTATGTACAGATAAGGGCTCACACTGTCTCACTCTGCTATATCAAAAATATCGGAACACTATTGGATTGACTCCGGTATTGGCTATGCTACATACACGTACGTGAATACACTCTATACCATCACATAAGTATTAATTTCATATAGAAAATGATATCGGTACTGAAGATGCAAAATGGCCGATCCGAAAATCCAAACTTTCTTAGACGCTATCCGTGGCCTCCGTCTCCAATTCCCACTAAAAGCTAAATTTTTTCCAGTTACAACGCTGTGTGTAAAGGCAGCATCAAAAAACGTGTTTTGCACACTCAGACTTTATGTAAAAGCACGTTTTGGGCCTTTTCAATATAGAAATGTGGCAGAATTTGAGAATAGGCATAAAACCCGATTTTCCAATAAAAAGGTGCCAAACCTGCTTTTACACGAAGTTTCAAAATGTGCAAAACACGTTGTTTGATGAAGCTTTGAAGTGCTAACCTCTTGCAAATAGTGCTATATCGAGAAAAAAAATGGACCCCGGTCATTTTGCTTTCAGTATGAGTTAGATTCTAACATTCTTACAGTTCTCCTAAGAAAATTTCGAGACTGGCCATTTTACATCTTCAGTAGCGATATATGCATGTGTGGACACTTTTACTCTGTATTTGTATTATCGCCTTCCTTATCGTTCCCATACCAGGTGTACAGAACTCATTTGGGGAGGGGGGATAATAGTTTATTTCTCAACAGTTATACAACTATGAAAGTGTTTTACTATTATTTTGAGGTTTCATAGTTTTATAACAAAAAAATAACAAAACTGGTCATCTTTCCAATGAATTCTATCTGTGTATTTATTCTCAATTTCGAAACTTTAGGCTTCCAACCCCGACGTCCCGTATGACTTATTCTACGTCGTGTGACTACACACGTCGTGTTTTGCCTAATCTCAATATCAATCATATGATTCAGAGCACTACAAAAATTATAGTAGTATCAAAGCCACCACAAGGACTTCTTCAAAGTTATACGTAGGTAGTTTCACGTTTTAAATCTAGTTTGAGTCTGAAGCAAGCTGTTATTCTATAAAATTATTTGTGCAGGAGCCCTTGAGGAGTGTAAATAATAGAGAGTGACAGTGTTAATAAACAAACTACAAGCCATGATACATTTTAGATTTACACTCATTACTTGACTACGAGATGCAAATCCACGGTACAAGTACAAAGTGTTGTATTGCGGCACAGTACTGATCGACTGATAGTGTGTGTACTATATGCCTATAGCCCTCAGTCTGGATATGCTTATATGTACGGCTGAGGATGCTCCCAGTGATCCGATTCATGAGAATTACTTTGTACGCACATTGGAAATTTGTCAGCAGTTCAACAGAATTATTTTTGTGTTTAAGAAAAGTTGAAGTGAAAAGAATAGTTGAACGAGGGCCAAATGCCAAAGGCATCTTTTTCACTGTTCCTCTCATTTCCCTGTACTTCTCCAGACACACTTGATGGATGCGTATTCTTAAAAAGTCTCTAAAAACACTGGCTAATAGAATGTAAAAACCTCACAAACTAAATTATAGAAAGTATGTTACAAACTGTTATGTCTCTCGTCCTCAAGTGTACACACTCTTGTACTCTGTTTATGTAGATGCGGCTGATGAGGGTAATAAGACACAACGAGTACAAGACCCGAGGGATTCGGATGGGATCACTACTGTCTCTTTCGCCAAAGTTAATCTGTACATAAGTACACCTATCTAGAGAAGCCCTTTCCGTCACTTCATCTCTGCATGTATATGTACATACATACGGGTCGCTTCCTCTATTAGGAGATGCGATAGTACAGAGCCGTTCGACCCGTCAGAAGGGCAAAAATGCTCCGAGCAATACTGTGTGTATCTATGTAGCTGGGTAGGTAGGAAGGTCGCTTTAGTTTACTGTTATTTTAGACAGGAAAACAGTGCCTTTCATTGAGACGGAGAGAATGAAAAAAATCTCTCATTAAAATTTGTGTCATTTAGGAAAAATTGCCCTTTCCCCTCAACTGACTGAGACATTAATTTGCACTGTGCGTTGGAAATCTACAGAATTCGACTGCTATCTACCGCCTCACTCACACTCCTCAATCCTGTGCTGTGAAACTCCGGTAGCTTTCCTTTACTTTGGTTCTACAGTCCCATCATTGCGTCAGATCACGACTCACTATCATGGGCAAAATGAGCCCCCATTACATCTCACAGAGTCCAACTTCACAGTTGACTACATTTAAAAAATGAACCAGGTGTTGCTCGTGCTTGTATCCCAGTTCTTGTTTTTTGATTATAAATTTAATAATTATGTATTCTAACTTTATATATTTTATGTAATCTATTCCCTTCCAGTCAATAGATTAAGCCAGGGACACACAGACACACTATTAGTAGTCCAAACTTGCTCACCCGAGTTATTTAAATCGATTCCGATTACTAATTAATCAACACTGACAGGTTTTAAATTAGATTTTACTTTTTATTTTACACGTTTGATCCTCAAAATAAAACGAGTAAACCCAAGTATATAGTTTGTAGTAATGCACAGTTTATATGCATACCTAGCATTTATATTTTAGGGATAAAAACGTAGGCGCATGCATGTCAAATTCAAATTTAAATATCGCGTCTTTGCTTCAGAAAGAATGAATATTACGTTGGTTGTGCCGTTATCCCTCTTTGAATAAGGGAGAAAGGCGCTTCTTTAGGAAGACTGCGTAAAATTCACCAATAAAATTCTTTCACAAATATTTGTTCTGGGAAAGAATGAATTGTTACAAGCTGAAAACTGAAATCCACCGAATCGGTTGCAAAACTTTTAGAAACAACAATTAACAGATCAAACTTTTGCAGCTCAAAGTACAACCAAAGCAACACAAGATAGCCGATCACAAAACCAATATTTGGATTAAGACATTTAATGTTTAATCAAAGTATTAAAGCCACTGACTATTGTACTGAATCATAGCAGTATAATTGAATAGTGCTATAATCTCACGGTTTACGGTACCCGTACTTAAAAGGGAAGCATTAGCCGAAACTTAATTCTAAAAAACTACCAACGACAAGACTCGATTTTATTACTAATTCTAGCTGATGCATTGAGTGACATTAAATTATAACATTTCTGGCAACTAATAATCAATCCACCGTTACACTGCACCATGGATTACAGAATCATTTTCATTATTATTTTCGACACTAAAAACACCAAAGAAATTAATAGATCGACTTTCCACTTATCTAGATAGGTATCTAGTTTGTTCGTAATTTTTACAATATTAATACAAATGTAATTAATAATAATTTTATTCATTCTGTCGATTTGGCCATCTGGCCCATACAACAAATATTAATACAAATGTGTTAACTTTTTAAATCAAAAAATTAAAAAGTATGACATATTTTTTGCAATTTTTAAACTTTGCTTCATTTTTTTTATGATTCTGTTACTTTGTACACCAAAATGTTTCAGAATGTTATTTTCTGAGACAGAAAAAATGTTCTCCCTCTAAAAAGATGTTCAAGTTCATATCAACCAGCAATGCAGAACTCCGCCTATTTGTGCTACAGGGCACCGAGCAAAATTATACTAAGGCCTGTAGGATTTCTTTCACGAAATCCTGTAGGGATTGCGTTAATAAAGTGTACACACATGGATGACAGAAAGGTGTAGCCAATATACTTAAAAAAAGACAGAATTGTATTGCTTACCTGGAACGGGTAGTTCTCAAAATCATAATATAAGTCCGATTTCCATAAGACTGTCAGTCCAGTAAGCTTGATCGTACACTGAACAAACTGAAAACTGGAGCACCTTGTTTATATTTTTGATGAAAAGCATGTTTTGACGAAACGTCTAATAAAGAGAAAGAAGACGTAAGACTGTTATTGTAACTGTGTTTGCCTTTAGTCCAACAACACCAACTTGACAGCTCTAACAAGGATCTTGATGAATTCGGTAAACTACTTCGAATTTACTTGATTCCCTCACTCGTCAATAAATTGGAATTGCCGAGAAAACACTGACAATGAAGCTTCCATGTGTGCATATATGTATAGAGATAGGATCAGGTATTTGGGTATATTATGTCGTACATCTTCAACACAAACGCTGGAGATGATATCAATAGAGAGCGTTGGTCCAAATGTACGTACATACCTAGGTATGTACCTAGTATACTACTGTGAATGTACCGTTTGACTCCTCTGAGTTGATGACCATGTATATTTTGAGCCTAGAATTGTGTAAATACCTGAAGAAAAAAAAAGTAGAGGCTCGACATTAGATAACTCCTATCACCATCCAAGCTTATTGGTTTTTACAATAAAATGTAACTAAATCAAATGTAGGGTAAAAGGCTCAAAGGGAAACTTGAAACATTCAACATAAACCACTTTAAAGCTGAATATCAACGGTTGATAGGAAAAAAGGATGATGATTTAACTATTTGGACTGAGAATATCTGTAATAACTACAAAATTACTTTGTTATAATAATTATGAAGGATAATTCACTTTTTTACAATTGTTCTCCATTTTCATGGCTTTCTGATACGTTGTACATGTAGGTATGTATGTAAATGTATACTGAGAGTGATAGGCTCGCCTAATCACTTATAAAAAATGTACTTTCCTATCTGCAGGTATGCCTTGTGTACTTATAAGAGTCCCCAGCTGTATGTACATTGAAGATATGAAACAAAGTGTCTATTGCAATAAACTCGTATTATATTCCAACGCAAAGATAGTCAGTCATATTAGCCATCAATCACTAAATCAGAGCGGTCAACATCATTCATACACACACACACACACACACACAAAGGTACATATTTTGCGTAGCTGCTACTGCTTACACCTTTCACAGTAATAGCTTCACAAGTAGGTCCACGTTTGAGGGATTTAGTTTTACAGTTTTATTAGAACTACATAAATTTACCTACTCTCCCATCATTTTGTTCGAGCATTTGATATCTCATTGCCCAAAATGATTTCTTCAGTAGAGTAAACTCAAACAAAATTACAAAATGTTTCTACTCATTCATTTTAATTCACTTAAATTGGATAGAGGCTGTTTTATCAGGGAGCTTGGAGATAAAAAATGTTTTAATTTTAGCATCTCAAACATAGTCACTCACATGTAGGTATTTTTGGAATCATCATGTGCACATGGATGGGACCTCCATATTTATGGAGTGATAAGGCGAAACATAAAAAAGCTTGAACGAAACAATTTAATGACAAATCAGCATTTTTTAATTATCTCAATTTTATTTCAATCCCACGTAGATACATGTGCGATGAGCATTAAAACTAATTTTAATTTGTACTCAAAATCAAAACCATTCCAATTCCAAGTAAACATATTTTATACTTCCTCACACAGCGTATACATACATATATATGCCAGCTGTCGAAAGAAATGTGAGTTAATAGCTGTAATTACTTTACTGATGATGGGCATAGATATGTAATTTTCAAATATTAATCCTCTGTAGTACTTGATGATTACACAAAACATTTTGACTTGTTATTTTACTACATAGTAGTTCTAGTTACTGAAAACAGATTAACTCATATTGTTCCTTCACAGAATCACTGACGGAAGCAACAAAAAAACACGGAGTAGCATTGATAAAATCATGTCAGAAAGCAAAGTTCTCAGCAATACACATACACACAGCCGAACGGGATAAGATTCAAGGATTGTTTAATGTACGAAATTGTGAAAATATGGAATATTTTTTGAAAGAAGGATCAGGAACCTTCTGGATCCAACAACTATGTATGTATACACAGTGAGAATTTAAATTTCCCAAAATACTGAAGAAATTTATTATGATTTCAAAATACCCGTGTGTCCTTTCAGTCGATCCTTTCGGATACCGGGCTCCAATGTGTCTATATGTACTTTTCACACCCGTAATTAGATTACATGAGGAATCGTACACATAACTTTATCACACTGTCTGTAAGTATACACATACTACATTTATGCAATCCCACTTCCAAAGTTTCTCGAAGATCAGACAAATAAGAAAGAGCAAGCAGTTTTAAGAGGACCGAGACCACAGAGTCACGGCACCCTTCACACATCTGTCATTGTCTACGGATACTCGATATCTTTAAAGGACTTTCATATTAATTACCTTTCTATAAATATTTCGCAACATATTGTATTTACTGTCACTAGCAAATACACACAGTGCGAGTGAACTACGGAACTCCCAATTGCGGATGCCGGACAAAATGTACCTCGACAAAATACAGCCCAGTGCCTAAATAATAGGACAAAATACTGGAAGATTGAGTCTGTAGCCTTGTTTTGTCTAGCAGTGTCTCAAGTTTACTAAACTATTTTTCAAAACTAACAATTTTCAAAAAATTATTTTTAAATAAACATCGCTCTTTAAAAATACCATTTTTCTACTCGTTTGTACAAAATTAAAGTTAATATTAATAATATTAATAGTAAAGTTACGTGTAGGTAGATCCGTTTGCCCGCAGAACCAAGCATACTCTTCGGTTTAAGTCGATCATAAATCACAGGAACTTTGTCCAGGTGGATTTTGTCCGAATACCCCCAACCGCAGTATCTACATGGTTGTACGAATAAGAAAGGATCCCCTTGATCAAAACAAACTCCTTACATAAGTTGTTATGCATACAGCCATTGCATTGAGCCTATAATTAAATTTTTCTTAATTTTATTTTCAGTAAATTGTGAAATGTAAAATGTTATTATCAGTCATAAATCTAACTCGACTTTTTTCTTTTTTCGAAGGCCGTGGAAGTGTTGGGCTCTGATTTCTGTTTAAAATTAGATTTCCAAGAGAGCTTTGTGACATCACTAGGCTACCTATTGAGCGTATGTATATGTACACATCTTGTCGGTCGTTCTCACATAAATAATTACATAAGTAGTGTGAACAACACGGGACTTGTAATCTATTTTCTATATAATTATTTAAAAGTCAACCATTCTAGAGTAAGAGACAGATAGGCACACTACCTAGTAGGTGACGGTATAAAGCCGTTAGAAAATAAACAAATACCGATTTAATTTATCGAATTTAGCGATAAGTCTATGATTGTCTGTATGTTCTTTTAAATAGAATAGTATACTATACAGTAATGTACTCTGAGCCTGACTTGTGAGATGATTCTAAATCTTTTGCCGACCATCACGTAATACTTGGTTGGGAATTAAGTTTTAAGTTTGCAATGCCTGTACGTGCCTATATACATACTGATATCGATACGAAGTGCATGCAGGCAGTCGCATTCAAGTTAAAAGGAGCATTGTCACATAAAATGTGAATAATTCACAAGTTTCACCAACAACTTGAAAGCAAAATATACCATGTAAATATAGGCTCCAAGCATATAGGAACCATAGCATCGGTATAGTAGCAGTAGCTCGAGTGCTGGGTTGAAATCGAAACCTATGGGGACAGAAAGAAAAGGAAATAAAAAATAAAAAATGAGCACCTATATCTATAAATGCGGTGTTTATTTAATTTCAAAGCTTGTCTCTCGTTTTTCCCTTTTTGACGTTTTAACTCCCATTGCATGAGTACGGACGGGCGGACGGACAGATATGAGGTGGTTGAACATCAAACTTTGTAATGTACTCGTAAGTGACCAAGACCAAGAGTATAAGGAGGTGATGACGGACGATTAACTAAAATACAATGTATACAGATAAACTCGTATCTATATTATATGTATGTATGTAGGTATATTCTATTTACTTAGTGTGTATTAAAAAAATCTACATATACATAATGTGGACCTTATTTCCTTCCACAAGAACTTTTCGCCTTTTATATTCTGTATTTTAGCTCTCCACATTATCACTTTTCTATTTCTTGGTCACCACAACTCACAACTTTTCAGGGCAATCAACCAAATGGAAATGGATTTTTTTTTCTTCACCCCATTCAATTTATTATTTCATGAATCGGTTAATCGTAATCTCAATAATCTATCTGGGGTTTTAGGTTTCTACCATAACATTTTATGCACAAGTATAGCCCACACGTTCAAGTTGAAGTATACATACATATGTATGTACACCTACATACACAAATGTATTAGGTATACAGGTGCGTATGTACCATATAATGTAATCCAATGGTGATATTGGGACACTTACCTCAAAGAGAAAAAAAAATAATACGACACACAAGTGTTGGATAATAACAACTTACTTAAATATTATTCCATTTATTTCCACTACTGCTCATGCAGTCATGTGCAAATAATCCTAATCATGCCTTTCTTTATTTTATTTTTTTACAGATATACTCAAAAGTTTTCCATAAAAAGTTTTGGTCAAACTCTATCCTTCCAGTATAAATGTATAAATCCAACACTTCAACTCCCAAAACTGGATCTGCTATGGTAGGTACCTAGGTAGGTGAAACCTTAGCCTATCTACATACATACATACATACCTACATAGGTACACTACATATCGATCTATAAAGTTTCAGAGTTAAATGAAGTTACAAAAGGTATGTAGGTACATACATAAGTAAGTACCTAGTAAGGCCCGGTAAAAGAAAAGTATTATTATTACTTCATAAAACGTGACCACGTGTATGTACCATAGTGGCGTTGACGTAAAATCTTTGAGAAAATAAAAAAAAACTACTAGAAAATCCTATGAGGACAAAAAATAAAACTAGGTAAATATAACTAAATTACTTTTCTTTTACTTGTACTTACTTCTACATAAATGTACGTTCTCGATTGTGCTTCAAATGTGTGTATACCGAAAATAGCAAGGTTTATAATAATGTTTTTACTGTATTTCTTAATATCTATTGGGGTTATAGAGTATAACACCATCCAGGCCGGGGTCACCTGCCTCCTTCTTCTATATTTATACAGAAGCTTTTTTCTTTCATTAAATAATATTATTCCACAACGATCTACGATCAAGAGTCCGAAGCTATGTACATATGTTCCTTCTCATTTATTTTTTTTTCTTTCTTGAATACATTTGGTAACTCTAGCCATGTACTTGACGTGGTGTGTGTTTGTAAAGCGATGGTTGATAGTTGATGGTGGCAAATGTTTACTAGCTATAGACATTGTGTTTTTTTCTTAGTTTTCCCTAACTTCACTAATCGTCATGCATCGCAGTAGTACTAGTAGTAGTACTAGTAATAGTAATAGGAGTTTACCTCTAGTGCGAACATTAAAGGTTTAACACCAAGCCCAAGCCCAAGTCCAAGTCCCAAGTAAAGCGACTATAGAATCAAACAAACTTTCCATGTTTGAGGAGATAAGGAGAGAGAAACTCATATAAAATAATATATTAAACCGTTAGTGCTGAGTGTAAAAGTGCTCTAAAAGTGTTCAACTGTCGAATAATGTGGGTAATGTGACTGAAGGAGCTTATTTGATGATTATGATGCTTTCAAGTTTATAATAATGGCATGGTGTTGGCTTAAGAATCAATAGAGAGGAAAGTGAGCATTGGATTGTATAAAAATGTTAGCTTCAGGTTTCATGTTTCATATTCATGGATTTGCCGTCATTTACTTAATCGTTCGTGAGTTCTTGTGTGGGATTTGTTAGAATAATTGTATGTAGCTACATAAGGCATCTTTACCTAGTTGGCTATACCTTTAGAAACTAGGTTAATAATTCCTAATAATTCTGCTTTTTAATGATCGGCAGTAGAGAGTTTGGTGATGGGACACAATCAAGATTTGTCCAGCAATCTTTCACTTTTTTTAAAGGACCATTTCAACAAAATAATATAAAATAAAAACCAAGGCACTACACTGCACTGCATGTACTGGTACTCGTAGTCTAGTTTATTACTTACATTGGTAAACAGTAAGCAGTAAGCACATTGCATTGCACTGGTCATTCTACACCTGTCTATCTGTACCGAACAATATTTATTCAGTTTTCTAATAAATTATTACTCATTTTAAAGAGTTTTTCATATCAAATGTCTAGCGTAGTTTATCACTTAATACGCATCTTTTGTATTGTATTGATCAACATTCAAGTATCAGTAGTATCAATAGAGCGCAGCAATCACATTGACGTATGTTTTGGCTTTAGTTTTTTATCTGTAAATTACAGTAAAGAAGGACTGAAGGAAAGTTGTAGTATAATCTGTAATTTGTACTACTATATACATACATATACGTGTCAATAAAGCCTGAGATTGCATGCTTTCTTTTACTCGTATGTACATATGTATATGCCTTTGAGACATGCAAAGTTTATTTGGATTGAAAACAAATTACTTAGGAATTATTGTATTTTATCTTGATTGTTGATGGATTGAGAAGTGAGTAGCCTCGTCTTGACTTGTCGTTACTTTATTACAGTTTAGTTTCTGTTTCACACTCATCAATGCATGATGCTCTGTATGCATGTACCTTACATATGTACGAAGTACGGAGGCTCTTTTATGGTTTGCTTTGCTTGGCTTTCCTTGTCTTCTTGTCTAATCAGTGAGTTGTGTGAGAAAGAGCAAGTATTCTGAAAATGTAACTTTATACAAAGTTTACAAGAGAAATTATCACATTCTATCTTAAAGCTTGCTCAAGTTTTGTAAGAAAATGACGGGGAAGTGTATGTTAGTGGCGTTGCTGGTGAAGCGATATTGATAACGGCCTGTCTACATCCCATTACACTATCCTACACTATAAATGTATAGGTATGTACAAAACAGGCATGTATTACACCATTCAAAGATTCCGCACTCGTTGGTTTGAAGCTCCAGAGAGACGAGAGATATGTGTAATAATACGCAGAGTAGGCACTTACTTACAAGTTAGCTGAGAGACCACATGGAGGAGGCTGTCAATAGAGTGACACTGGCGTGCATACCAGGACGTTTTATCCATTTCTAAGGAGTTCAACGAGGCGTGAAAAGTTCAGAAAAACTCTAAAGATGCCGAACAAGATACACAAACATAACATAACACAACACAACATCGCATACACAACAAGGAGTTGGAAGTAAGCAAACCATGTATTTAACTCAATAAGCATTTTACTTGTTCTCAGCTCAAGTGCTCACGAACAAGAAGAAGACGAAGAAGAAGAAGGGAGAGAAGAAAGAAGAAGAAGAAGAGAGAAAAAAAAAGCGAGCAGCGAGCATTTACTTAAACATGCCCTACCTATTAAACATGTAATAATACTAATGGGTTAACGAAGCTCCCTCACATTTAAATTTTTAAACCATCTATGAATCGGTCATTTGACTAGATACCTATTAAATGTCTCAACTAAACTTCATTCCCATGCCCAACCTGCCGCCATCATAATCATCATCATCACAAAGTCGTAATTTGACCAAGTTTCCTCCAGATATGTAATGGTCACCTTCACATTGACTCTCTATAGCTTGTTAAGTAGCTTCAAAAATTAATTCTGTAAACATTTTTAACAAAATGTTTGTTAATTTCTGGCGTTCTATAGTTAGGTGTACATATGTTGAATGCAATTCGGTCAGCTTCACAATTTAAATCAAGGCTTCATTTTGTTAGAAGCTTCTAGGTATACATAGATACCTATTAAAGATTCTCTGAAGTTGTACGGCAGTAAATTCTTTGACTGTTGTCTGTAGTTTATTGCTTGCTTAAGTAAATAGAACGGAGATACATAAATCTAGCGTAGGTACGTCGGTATGCTGGAAACTTCCACAAAGTAAAGGAGTAGGTATGTAGGTAACATAGGTACCTATAGGCAGCCCTGTGGTAAGGTGTAGCAGGGGGGAAATGAGAAAATATGGTAATCAATTTACTATGGGTATTTCTATAGGCTAATTATACACTTAACTATGGAAAAATGAAATAGCTGGAATAGAAAAAGTGAGGAAAAAACTTCCCATATGTGCGTATTTATCATATTTTTGTTGCGGCAAGACAAGAAGTTCAGAGAGCAAAAGAAGCATGAAAAAAAAAACACAAAATATATAAGAGGAGAGCAGAAGGGGTGAGATTGTGTATGAATTTCTCTCTTTCTCTCTCGCTCTCTTGTCTATGTGTTTTCTGTACATACCTCTCCATGTTATGGTTGTGCGTGTCTATTTGCCCATATATTTTGGTAATGCATGCGTAAAACATTCTTAAGAATTGTGTGGTGTTGTGATCCTGATATGTTCCCAAAGTGGAAGCTTCATAAAGTCTGGTTATTATGTAAAAATATGTGAACTAACAATTGGATTTCTTTTTCTTTCGTATATGAGGGACGAGCACACCACCGCACCAGTCAGAACCGAGAATTATTTATACAAGTACAATTCACTCTTGAACCAATACAAAATATGGGCTACGCTCTTCTTTCACAAATCTATGTAAATCATGAGCAAAGTTTGAGTAGTATGTACAAAGATTGTGGGTTCTTTTAGTAAAGTACTCAAGGGAAGGCGAAGGCATGTCTCATTGCATGCATGAACTTGAAAATAGAGCAAAAGCAGTATTGCACGGATCAAGTAGTGCGGAGGCTGAGCCACTCTGGAGTTTACAAGGGAATGCAGGGAGAGAGAGAGAGACAGGAGAATGCTAGTAGAACGACTCAGAGACTGCAGACAAGAGGCTATACAGAGTTAACAACTACAACTACAAGAAAATGAAAAACCGACACGTCAAAAAATAAATTTTTACCCGGGCAGATCGTGGGAACGCCGTGGACTCTCTCCCATGAATCCACAACCCTTCAGAATGTTCAACATGCGCTTTTTCGGTTTTTTCTCATTATCTTCATCTAACTGGCCGGTTTCTCGATCCTCCTTTATTTTACTTGTTGAACATCGCACATCGTGTCTTCTCGCCCCTTCAGATGCTAGTTGCTTAATGGTGGTGGTGGCAAGAAGCAAGGGCTGAGGATGTACGAGACGAGATTTTACATATAATAAGTAACCCTTTATGAACTCTTAACTGATGTAGAGTCGAATTGGAAGTTGTATTTTTCTTCTGTTCTGGTTAAATAACTACACAACTACTCAAGCTAATCATAAGTACAGATAACTACGAGGGTTACTAACATGGTGTGGATGGGGATGGATGTATTATATCATGTGCTGCCTCTTCCTTGCTTCTGTCTTCCGAATCGAAGTTGAGTTTAGAGAGCTTGGTGTGGTGTTGGTGAACCAAACCAATAAGCCAGTGAATTGAGAAATGAAGAACGTACCGAGATTCACTCTGTTTGTGTTTTCCTTTTAGTCCTTAAAAATGACAGGCTGGTAAAGTCGTCAGTCTTCGTCCTCATTTGCGTAAAGTAAAAATTAGGTTCTTCACTACCAGATCTCATCCTATCCAAAAAATCCTATCTGTATTGTAAGCTACAGCTATAGCTATGTATATACATAGGTGGGTAGGTACGTCTATTTATTTTTTTCTCTTGTTTTATGTATGTGTAGTAGTGAATGGCTCTCTGAATTTGACTTTGCGGATACTGTTTAGTCTCGCTATATGACTTTCTTTCTAACTTTGAACGTTTTTTCCCTCCTCCATCTTCTTCTTTTTCCTCTGGTGCTTGTCTCTGCCAAATAATTCATTTTGGAAACATGTGGTGAATATCATTTACCTACCTAATCTCTATCTAATGCCTCTAGCCATATTTTTCATTTGTGACAACTGTTTGGATTCAAATCCATGATGTCGAGTGCATTTCTATGTAACTACTGTTCTATTGTTCTAAACATTTTTTTTTGAAAATTAATCTATTCCACTCAGAATCCGCTCCATGCTCTTGTCTGCTCTGCTCTGGTCATGTCATGTAGATTTCTGTAACATCATAGTGTAATTATATAGTGTGTCTCATAGTTTGCTTCTTTGGAAAAATCAAGGATTTATAGACACAGATCATCCATTCTGAGTCTCACTCAGTGTCTACCTTTAGACTGTAACTGTAAACTGTATCACGTATCACAGATGAGCTAAACAACCTAGCAACCATGCAAGAACCTAGAGGTAAAGAAAGCCGACACATTGGTGTTTGTTTTATTTGCAGCAGGACTTTTGTATATTATCCCTGCCCCTTATTTGACCTACTCTGGTTCTGGTTACTATAGTGAGTCGTATTATTCTTCGATCATAATCATGGTGGTCACTTAGCTGCCGGCATCAACGTAGATGCATACATAGAGTGCAGTAGGAATTATTCGTATTCGTATCGGTCAAGCCAATAAAAATTATACTTGATTTTCAATTCATCTGCAGTGAGAACTTAGAGAGCTTTTGTTGATTATATTTGAAAAATCGATCTGGCAGCATTTTTCACGTTTGACAAGTTGGTGCGGTGAAAGGGGTAGAGGTGCTTCTCACACTTTGCTCCCTCCGCTCACCGAGTACGGAGACACCGACCGTCCTCTGCACCTTTAGCTGCTGCATCCGATGGATGGGAATGCCCACCCCGCTTGCATCGGAACTTGTTTCAAAATCGAGAAAAATCTATTTTTCTAGAACTGGAATAATGACGACGAATGATGATGATTAGATCCCGTTCTTCCTACTATTATTGAGCCTAGATTCCTGTACGGTACTATAACTCTGTCTCTGTGTGACCAGGGTAATTCATTCATGGATATTGTTCTAAATCCTATCGATTATTCGGGAATGCTTCCTAGCACCCTTGCCTTGGTTCAAGATCCTAAGAAACCGTGTGAAAGTTCCTTGGTCAAAAATGATTTGTTTGGGATTACGCATTTTTTTTTATAAAATTGAACTCCCAATACAAAATTTTTTCTTGAATCGAGTGACGTGAAAACGTTCACTCACTTCATACAGATATTCCTCAATTTTTATTTACATTTCATGGGTTCCAATTCTATTACGTATCTACGCAGTTGCTTTCATGTCTTCCTCCTGTCACCTTGGGTTTTTCTAAAGTCTCAGTGTCTGAAATGTAACTGTAGTTTATCTTTACTATAGATAATGCGTTTATTTTTAATTAGTAACAAGGTGAGTATAAATTAAAAAATAAAATAAAAGGGACGACAAGGAGGGTGATCCTGTGAAACGCAATACAAATGAGTAGATGGTACAAAGTACACAGAACTTAAAATCTAGAAGGAAAACTATAGCTATAGTGAAGATAACTGTATAGGAAACTTGTAGATAGAATCTTTTTTTACACCAGCGAAAGCTGTACAATGTTCAAAAAGCTGATTGTTTGACATCCAAGAATAAAATTCTACGATATAAATAATATTTATCGTCATAAAATACATCCGGTAAAATTGTTTTAAAAGTCGAATACATTACATTGACGACAATAAATTGTGTCTGGATGTCAATAAAAACACAAGCAGTTATGTGAAGAGAGGGAGAAGAAAAAAAATATCTACTTATGCCGGCGTCACAGACAGACACACACACACACGTGAAAAAAAAATATTTCGGGAGCCCTAAACCAAATGTGTGGAGAATGTGGACTGAATGCTCGTATGGCAAGAGAAACGGAAAATGAAAATTCGAGCCATAGATAGATATTCTGTATTTATTTGAATTCATATTTCCCATGCTATGTCGCAGAAGCCTCATATTTATTCATGGAAAAATGCATGACAAGCAGGAGGAATTCTTCACTTACAACCCCCAACTTTTATGGGAAAATATGAATGGTAATTTTTTAGCTGTTGCATTTCCTGTTTCCACACATCTGCTCTACTACAGTTTTTTATTCTTATATTTTGCTCATTGCTCTCAAGTTCTCTCGCTCTCTCTCTCTCTCGCTCTCTCAGTCTCCCGCTCTCTGCCTCACTAAGTAAGGGTTACTTTCCTGGTCCTGGGTTTGAAGGGTTGAAAAGGAAAATCGATATTTTATCAGAGGTTTGTGGCATATTTCTACTCTCTTTATTTTTTCTAATGCTCCTCTAAATGTCTAAATGTTGAAAAGTAGTATATATACATGCGAGAGAGATATGCATAACAGATTCTTCTGATTTGCTCATATTTTTTGAGCCCTTCAGTTTTCAATTTCGACTCTCACAATACAAGGCATGGTACTTTACATAACCGAACAACAAATGGTGGTGGTAAATCGTAACAACTCTACAACAAATAACGACGAGAGCCTGGAACCTTTTTTTTGTGTGTTGTTAGTAGTAGTTTTGGCTTTCCTTTCCTGGCTTTCCATATTACCACATACAATACATGCTGCGCTGTCTGACTTGAGACTTCCAGGCTTTATTATTTACTTGAATTCTTTTCATGCGTCTCCACGTTTCTCCTTCTTCTAGTATGTACACCGTTACCGGAGTTTTAAAAGTGTTATTGGCTGACTAGTGAGCCCTGTCAGTCTGTAGCAAATAACTCATAGAACAGGAAACAATTTACATGTATTGTTCCTTTCCTTCTATTTTTCGAATCTTGCTCTGGATCCTGATCCTGATTTTGAATAAATAATCATGGCAATAATAATAATAGTATAATACATGTAATGTCTGCAGAATAGCCATGCATGTATGAATGAATACTGGTAGTTTAAATTTCCATCTATACACAGATATTACTGTGTGGAGATGATAGATCTGGAGATCACTGAAATAGTATTGAATACTATACTACGAATTACTTACTGTATGTATGTGTGTACCAGTACCAAGGCAACGCTAATTGTAAGGGCTTTCAGACTGCATGCCAATCAGGAATAATGAACACGTTGAATTTATATCGGAATCATAAATATATTATTATGATGTCTTGAGTTGATTGGTGAGTAGGGAGACTAGCTTGGAAATTGAGCTAATCACTTCCCTCGTACTGATCTGTATATTTCCAAGAAATTTGCATTATAATCTACTATCAAGAATTATTTATTACATTTAGGTATTCATTCTATTCCAACGCTTACAAGCTTGGATATGAAAAGGGATATGCTGTAGAAGTTGCAGAACATTTCCATAACATTTGAATACGATGAAAAGGGTTGGACTTACTGGTTTCCAGTCAATTCGGGGAGAACAAACTCGAGCAGAATTTTCCTTACCAATCTCTCCATGAAGAGCTTGTACTGTAAAAATCGGAGCTACATCAGACATTTTTTTTTATCAAGTTTAAAATGATGACTGAGGAAAGTGAGGACATGGCTAGTTGCATGGTAACTGAATAGCAACAACAGAATGTGTTTGTGATTCACTCAATTCTGCTTCATACACACTCAATCCACTTTTATCCGAATGCATTTTCTCACTTATTTGTGTGAAAGATGATTAACAGGTACATACATATGTACATAACATGTATTTACTTAGGATTTGATTTTCCGTCACAAATAGCATAGAATGTCACGGATATTTACCGCATTTTCCAGTTATACGTACTTTTCAAGATTAGCTTTTGGGCCATGTACAAATATGTAGAATTTAAAACAGTTAGATCACATTGCATAACCCATTTTAAATTATAAAAAGTTAGCGACTACGCTTTCTTGTCAAAAATAATCAAATTTTGATTTTATGAACTACTGTTCTGTACCTTAATTTACTACATACCTAAATATTTCAGCTCTTTAATTGAACGGAAGTACGGAACGGATATTATAGTATTTCATCTTTTAAGATGTAAACTGAAATAAATCTAAAAACAGGACAAGTGTAAAATACACGATAATCCAAAACACCTTAAGAGCAAAATGGGGCATAAACTATACGGATAGATCGTCTTTAAGATGCAAAATGAGGTAAACCAATTTGGCTTAAAAGCAAAATGCGACATAATGTTCTTAAAAGTTTACATTGCTGAATATTGTGATGGTATGTGGGGATCCTCACCAACAATAAAAATTAAATTAAGGAACAAACTGGAAAGCTTAAAAAGAAGGTATTGCGATTAATACTTTGGAAATCTGTGAAAGAGAAAAAGGACTACCTATGAGGAAATTCGTCTGTCGTTCGACCTTAAATCATTAGCAGAAAGGAGGTAGGCACTAGGTTATTATCTCCTTTTCTTTTTTACTGATAAGTCAAAGGTAGGTACAGATAATTTCTATCTTAACCTAAATTACGAAATAATAGAGTTAAGAATAGTTACTGTATATTTACCCAACCTTTTGCTTATAATGACAGATTTGCCAACTTCACCATATTTAGTATTATAAACTATGCTAATGAGCCAGATATGTCAAAAAACTATCTACAAATGCTAGGTAATGATAAAAGATTGAATCTTAGATAAATATATTCCATTTTAATTTAATACAGACAAATCTGCTTAGGTAAAATGGTAGTACCTACTGTATTTCGGCTCACTAGTCAGAGATTCAGAGAGCTCCATTAGTTTTAGCGCTTACATAATATTTACTTTGGTGATGCATTGAACTAGTCCGTAGTATTACCAGACTAGGATGTCGGTGTAACTTCAATACATTATGATCAAATTTCTTGAATAAAAACCAGAATAGCAATAAATAATTATCCCCCCTTGTTCTGGATTTACCGAATGCCGCATACCGCATTTCACGTTTTAAAAGATGGTTAGGTAAGCAGTTTTTAACGCAGTAAAACATGATTTATGTAAAAATTCCTGCGTTCATAGTGGTAGAGGAAGAAAATACTACCAACAGTATAAAGGAATTTGTAAAGAGAAATAACTATCTGGGAGGCCCGAGATCAAAGATCTCTCATAGGAGACACTTGAATCCGTTATCCAGTGAAGAGTCTAAAATAAATTGATGAAAGAGATTGAGCCACGTAGCAGATTGAAAGCCTAACAACGTCATCTATTCACGTGCAGATGTGAGAGACTGAAGAAGCCCGGGACTGTTGCTTTTGAAGCTTTGCCTTTTGGGTGCGAGTGTGTGTGAAGTGGTCGGAAATATGTTTTTGGGAATTTGACGTTTCATTCCATTGAAACCAACTTAATAAATTTATTGTTGCTAAATACAATTTAAACAATAATTCTTCGTAAACCCTATTAGGTGACGTACGACCTTGGGTCATAGACAGTGCATTCTGACATTCAATTCCGCATCATTCACTATCAATTCAATTTAGAAATATAGAATTCCGATTTCCGATTTCCGAAATGACGAAGCTCACCGAAGTTTTAACTGCGGTTTCAGTCATCATGTCAGTATGGCTAGTGCTACTAAAATATGCTGGTGACGGCGTTGTAACCACCTACGTAGTGCTTCCTTTACCCATACATTTGATAATTTTATTCGGGGTAACAACAAAACAACTGCTCTCTCTCTCTCTCTCTTTGTTTTTACTGTCATGTGTTTGAATATTCTATTGTTTTAATTGTTATATTTGTATGTGTTAATATTGCTCATTTCTTGTTACAGATATATTCCGCAACAACAGTCCTGTACCGAACGGTTAATTTTAATGATTGTCCTGAAGCTGCCAAGGAATTACAAGAGCAAATAGAGGAGGCACGCCGTGATCTAAGATTGAAAGGGCTAAAATTTTGAGGAGCAGCTCAATTTCAACATTCCATTGTGCCTATATTGCGAAAGTTTTTATGTATATAGTAATCACATTCAGAAATTTAACTTCGGCGGCATTTAATTATTTAATTTATGTTACACGTGTAATCATTTTGTGTATGTGTCCTCTCAAAACCCTGTGAGGCTATGGAGGGGTACTGATAAGCCGAATTTGAAATAAAATAAAAATTATTCTATAATATCATGGATGACGTTGCGTTGTATCGTTGTATGCCTTCTTATTTTACAGACAAAATCAAATTATAGTAAAAAAAATCAGCCAAAAATGGAGCTGTTTCTACTCTGTCTGTGTAAGAGGTACCGTTGACAGTGTCATTCAGTTCTATTTATTTTTTTAACGTACCTATGCGCATTTCGCCCAAATTATTGGTCATGAGACCAAAGTTTGTGTGGGCAATATTTAGAAATGCATCATTTCACACGCATATACTAATTAATTAGTTAAATTAATACTTTTTCTTTCGCAATGCACAGAAATTAATAATTTCTATTCGAGTTGTTCGTGCTCATAGAGTTCCATATTCCACTTCCCAGGAGTGAGGCGGTGGTTTCAAAAGATTCACATCCGTCAATGAAGGAGCTCACTGGCAACTGAAATTGGGGTGTATTGTAAATATTGTAAAAGTATTTTTGTAATAATTAATAATGGAAACTACAAGTCGAAGGTGTTATCGTTATCTTCGTCTCGTTTCCAAGTTCAGCTAGAACTAGTTAACTAGAATTTAATTATAAGCTCACGGAGCGGACCAACTTAATTAAATGATACACTATCAATTACCTAGTTTTTGCAAGTGGTTAGCTAGCATCTATCTGTAACACCCAGCTCATCGATTTTTGTTTACTTCTAACTTCAAACTTCGTTTAGTTGCCTTTTGCCTTTTCCCTGTAGCACAAAGAACAAAACAAAGGCTATTCTAAGCATAGTAAGGCTACTACATACTTATTTTCATCTTTTTAAATAAAAATTGTCCGACGAAAATAGTAGACGATGGGGGACAAGGAATCGGGGATCATAAGGGAAGGATTTATCTGTGCTGAATGTCACGCAACTTTCGCTGGAGTAGAAGAGCTGCTCAAGCATTACGAAAATGGCCATGTTCAAAATAGTACCATTAAAGGTAAGTATAAAGTTGAAAGTAATCGTAGAAATTGTAATGTGTACGTCATACGTATTAAATATAGATGACCCCGAGAACCGCGTTTGAAGTTTGATGTTTTGTAAATATGTGATTAACTGAAACATTAAATTATGTCGCAAGTGTGCATACACGTATAGACGATATTTTTTTTTGAAACGTTGTAAATTTATTTTGGTATTAATTATGTATCCTTTAGCTCTACTGGGTAAAGCGAAGCAGAAATTGACCAAAGATATTCAGCAGTCGATTACAACAAATCCCTTTCTACAGTCATCTTCGTCATCATCGAACGCTACTGCTTTACCTACCACTTATATATTCGAGCCTCAACAGCTTGGGACAGTAAGATCTACCATGGATGACTTTAGAAAATACAGGAATGTAAAAATTGAAAGATATGCTTCTGAGGGAAACAAACTTCTGATAAGACTTTTGAAACTTTGCGATGGAGTTCCGGATGAACCCTCAAAACGAAAAGGTTTGGGGGCACAATTGATAATTAATACGCCAAAGGTGTACTTGTATAATAATATCAGTAAGATTGAAGTCAACTTCCTTTTAGTAGATTTTATTTTTGATTTTTAGCTCATGAGCAGTCTATTGTAAACTGGATGGATGAAAAATCTGTGAACCGTTGTCCAGATTGCACAGAAACTTTCAATGTACTGTTGAAAAGAAAGCATCATTGCCGTTTGTGTGGTTCCGTGCTCTGTGACGATTGTTCAGAATTTATTACCTTGAGTGAAGCTAAATTATTAACTAAGTCACTCGGTAAATCCAGTAACACCAGCACGAGTACCAGCAATCAGAAATCACAAAAGGATTTAGAAATGTTGGTTGGTCTCAAAAGAGAAGAAATTGCCTTTCGAGTTTGTTCTTACTGCTTTAATGTAAGTGGCTATGTTGTTGACGGAAATATCTTTGTAGTGAAGAAACCAGTGAGAAATACACTAGTAGTGCTTAAAACCTGAAGTCATTTTCGGTGGATTTGAATTACACGCTGCTTAATTATCTAAACTTTATTTTTTATCAAAAATGAATTCATAAAGATAACTTGTCTTTCTAATTACAGATCATGGCGAATAGGAAAGCTAATTACGAGGTTCAAGAATCTGGTAAAAAATTAATTTTGGAACATGATAGCCTGAAAGAAATTTTGCATCAAGCTGAGCGACTTATACCAGAACTAGTCAAAGTTGTTGATAGCTTAAACTCTGGCGAGTCGCTTTATTCTGTCTCACAAGCAAATGGTCTTCGCGGTGATATTATAAAGTTAACCGAGAAAGTTGACTTCCTTAGCAAATCTATTTTCGTTGGTCAGTCGGTTAACAGCAGTGATACTATGTTGCGTCAGCGAATTAGATCAAGTACTGTGATGAGCATAAGGGCTTTGCTAGTAAATCTACCACTCATTCCTGGAGAAAATTACCTAAATGAATTGAAAACCAAATCTTTGCAAGGTCAGCAGCTAAAGAAACCTGTGATAGCTCAAGTGGTTAAAAGTTCAGGATGGGTTGGGGAAGTTAAAAATATACAGATGGTTGACGATCCCATTGAACAACAAATAATTAATTTACAAGGATTTATTCAGCAAGCCAAGTGAGTTTTTTAACAAATATACGTTTCTTTATACAATTTTCTTAACTTCATTGTGTCAGATTGATTTAAGTACCTACTTGTACAAAGTTAATTTTGAATTACAGACTGGCCAATAAGGAAGATGAAGTTGAAATTCTTCAGCAGTCGCTGCAAGAATTGCGTGCGTTGAAAGAAACTATGTAGTATAATACATATGCGTTTTTCGAACAAAAATATTTTGTACTTGTCAGAAGCGTTTAGCAATATAGTAATTATTTTCACTTTTTAAGTCATGACGCTTACCTGTTTACTGGAACGTACATCATAATGATTTATTGTATTTAATTCGAAATGCCTCTAACAAGTTAAGTACCACATTCTAATGTTTTTCGCTAAAATCGAATTCTTTCCTAAAGTGCAACGCAAAGGCTGCTTCACCGTATGGCATTTAACGAAATAAAGCATGCAATTGTCGAACAAATATAATATCAGCATCGTTTTATTTATATGTGTCACCTTATATTTTGTAACAAGCGCCCAATGCGTCATATTATATTATGCTTCTTTTATTTTCAAGTTATTTGACTTGATGTAGAATATTTAAGTGGACACTCAAAAATACCTTTGATACGCAGGCAATCCAAGACAGAGATCAAAAACAGGACTGCTTCGATTTTCACAAACGAACTGCCATTATACATTATTTTTCTCCTTGTTATAGCGACTATTCCGGGATTAATGTACGTTTAAAAATAATTAACAATTTGGAACTCGTCGAGATAATGTTTACACCTAAAACAAATCATACAAAGGAACTAATTTATACAAAAATAAGATACACCGAAACTACGCCACAAGTACGTGTGTAAACATGGAGCTTCTTATGTCTGAGTACTTATGTTTGGTGAATCAATTAATCTATCAAACCACATTACAGTACGCACAGTAAAATTCTATACTCTTCTCGTGCCTTCCTTCTAACTACCAAGTTACTTCCGTGAATATCATAACATTATGTCGATTTCCCACCCTGACTTTTATCACTTTGTATCCACCTACAAAACTAATGACAGCCAAGCAACGATCAGGGTGGATCCACCAAATGGAGCAAATTTTTTGTAACTTGGATCTCCTGTTATGGCAAATGTATAGCACGCACCGCAGAACACAAAAGTTCCCACCGCCATCAGGGTTCCACTCTAAAATTGCCAAAAAGTAATATAAGCCAAGTATTGCAATAGATATTAAATAAAAATATTAATGCATCGATGTATTTTCCCAGCAAATGATCAATTGCTCGATTTCACTGTATATACTCTTCAAGGAACTTACAACCGAAGGGTGTTTTGCCAAGGAACTTGCAATGAGCCCAAAAGTTCCAATAAAATGGTACAAATTAGCACTTCGAAACGATCTTTTTTGCTCTTCGTCAATCTTGTCATTGAGTTCAATCACTGTAGAAAAAATTAAACAAGCATAATTAACTCCAATTCAAAACGGCATAAATAGAATATCGCAGTGCCTAGTTCAGAAATGGAAGTGGCCAACAGACCAGAATAGGCGGTTCAAGAAAATTTACCGTGGGATCCATACGCTCCTAAACCAACTGCTAAGGCTCCACTTATGCCCGCAATTCTGATCAAGTTCCGATTAAATGGGAATCCATTGGGTCCGCCACTTCCCCCAGATTTGATTACTAATTTTTCCTGCGCCTTCTTCGCTTCGTTAACGACAGGGGTATAGGCATCCTTACCGCCTTGTCCAATTGCAAAATCTATAACTCCTCTGAAAATTGGATACACAGCTGCACTACCAGCATTCACGGTATCCTAAATCAAATACACAAAGTACATGTTTATATATTCATTGGTTCAGGTACATACTATGAAAGCACTCACTTTAAACATGACTACCTATTAATCTATTATTATTATTATCTATTATTATTGACACCTACTAAACCAAATCATAATTTTAATGTAAAAATATGCTTTAAGTAAAATAGAATGAAATAGGCAATCGAAAATATTATAAATTACAATTATCTGTTGCATATTGGCAATTGAGGAGTAAACTTGCTGAGTCTTCCTATCTTCCAATTCCAAACTTCCAAGATATGTTACACAGGGAAACGCAGCAACAACGAACAACAATAAATCCTAAAACCATAAAATAAATTACGATTACGACTGCAATCTAATTGCACCAAAAGTTGCACAATTATTACACAACTGGATTGTGACGAAACAATTAACTATTATTGAACTATTACTATTACTGTGTAGGTTCTATCAACTTGACGAGCCACCAGCTCAGAATCTATTATTTCCAACCAAACCAGCAAGGACTCTAAAACTGCTGTTGACTGGTGGCAAGTGAAGTGAGTTACTATTAAAATTTTACCTCTTTAAATACTTGGCTATTATGTATTAAAATCGGAAACTAAATCACCAGAACTTTCAAAAACTAAAGGTCAAAGGTCCATTCGCCGTGAGCTCAGTTTTTGTTTTTTTCTAACTTTTTTTTGCGTTTCTTGTTTCTTCAATTTCTTCTGTCAAAGTGTAGATTTCAAATAAAAGCGCATTTGCCGTATAATTCGAGCGGTGCGTTTTAAAGTAGAGACAAGTAGACATCAGTAGAAGATTCACGTAGCTTGACTCAAAAGGGAGTTTAAATAAATAATAAAAATTAAAATACAATTAAGCAGTCATTTTATGGTTATCGTAACTTAAAATGGCTGCTAGGCAGACTCTGATCTGCCCCTACATTTTGTACTGTCCATTCTATTTTTGTATTATTATTTACTCAGGAGTTCTCAGGAAGAAGCAAGTAATTTAAGAAAGTTGAGTTTTGAGTTTTTTTTAGCTCCGTTTTTTTTACGTTAATTGTTTTTAGGATCTTCGGATCAATGGCATTAAATGCCGCCCACAATGAACGTTTAGAATGTCCTGATTTACTTTTAGAAAATTTAATTCGCACCGTTAATTTTATTTTAGACGTTAGTGTTTTCAAACAGTCTGTTTTTTTCCTTCTTAGTGGACTCAGTCATTTACATTCTCGTATTAAAGCTATTATTCGCCATGGGGCGAAAATTAAACACCATTTGGTAAGTCCCATTTTTAGAATTAATTCCTCAATCATGCACGCCTTCCTCTTTCCTCATGAGACACTAACCTATAATTAAGGAAATCGTCCAAATACTTTCATACTGCAACCAAAATCATTAAGGGCGATATACCTAATTGTAAATGGTCTATAGATTAGGCTCTAAGGTTTCAATTAATACCAGGATTTATATTTAAGATTGTCATTAAGCATTTTGTAAACAATAAGATGGAAGTAATGTTGAACGTAAGTATTAACACACATTCAGTACTATTTACTTATTATTAAGCGTGGAACTTGTTATTAACGACAAGGGCTGCCACTCCATCAGATCAGATTGCTCACATATTCAATAAATAGGTCATTAATGCTAGCTTTGTTTTGTATGCAGTGTAGGCGTACGATCATTTGTTGCTTGTGCGTATTACTATGGCATGACTTAGTTCTGAGTGCTTAAATATACTTTTGCTTTCTTATAGAACTGTCAAATTTTGATTCTAAGCGTCGCAATTGTCGTTTGGGTGCCATTAGGCCATTTCAGTTTCTGAATTACTCACCAAAACAAACTAAACCACGTTGGCAGCTTGTGGAATCGGTGTTTGTTATTTGTATTTATCTCTGACAGACACTCAGAAACTAACGACAGTCCTACCTTGTTCTTGTTGATTTAATTTACAATTTGGAGATAGTATAGAGGAAAACAGGAGCCAAGTTCAAAGGGCACTAATAGTAATACGATCAATTATTAATCAATTATGAAAGGCCATACGTCGTGCTTTAGGATTAAAGCGGCACGCTAATAGTAAGTATTAGTGTTTACCTATGTATTAGTTTAGTCATCTCAGTCTCACAAGAAATGTAAATATTATTAGGTACTTGAGGAAGCAGCACTTTGACTCTTTTGACGGCATAGCTTAACTTAGGCTTTCTTTAAAGGAAATCAAATTAGGTTTAGGTATGTGAAGTCTGTAACGCAATCACTAATCGTAAGATCACATCATCGGTGATTATGCAAATCGTTTGACTCACTTACTAGTCAGAATCCTTCGTCATCCCTACTTTCGTCACTCCTAGCTAGTCAGATGTTCTAGCGAATGAGGATTATAGATTTTAGATTCAGTTGCATTTAGGTATACCGTTAATGAACTTCTTTGACCTAATTTTGTCGCAGCATCACATCGCTGACCTGAATGAGTAGTGTAGTTTTACTTTTAAAAAAGTTTTTAAAAAAAGTATGCTGGTGGAGCAAAAGCATCGACGTGAGAATCTTCATACTAATATCAAGTTGAAAACCAGTTTTTTAGATTAAGGAAATTCTATTTGTTTTCAATTTGACGTCATAAGAATCATCGAATCATATGATAAAGTAGAGTAAATATTTACATATTTGAAGTCTGCAGTCTCTACCGCAGTTAAAGTACTGTGGTTGCTCATACATTCTCCGGCACGTAGGTATCTTACGTTGCGGGTAGTGAGTTGGGTATGATTACGATTACGATAAAGTGTTGGTTGTGCATTAATCGACTGCATTACGTGGGTAGCATACGATTGACTCACTAGTCAGTAGTTAATGCGTGTGATCATTAGTATTGTACGTACACACAGAGCCTATCGTAATTTCTTCTAAATTTTGCTACAGCTACTAATCCAGACGTAAGCATTTGTTTAAAGAAGAATTCGTAGTATTTATCCATGTGATTCAGTTAGAATTTCTCTGTGGGGTTATCGAAAAGGATAGAATTGAAAGTAAATGTAGGTACCTAAGTATTTTATACTTATTCGTACATATATTATAGCATTTGATCGTTGACGATCCTGCTATGAAAAGTTTTTAACCGAAACCTGTTTTTTTGTTGTTGATATCTTGCCTTGTGCCTTGTGCTTTGTGTATTTATTAGTGTATCCATTTTGAGTGCTACAGCTAACTAGTAAGTACTATTATGTAACTATACTAATAGATTGACTGTGGCCAGAAAGAACTAGGCCTATGTGCCCAGTTTTGTTAGATACGCCTATTTACACTGAGCGTGTGAGTATTTCAACAGTGAACGAGCAAGTTAATTATAAGATTTGAAATGTTTACTGTGGATATCCTTTCGTTTTTGACAAAATATTCGATGAGCTTTATTATGAGGAACACCAGTGTGTGTATTTTGTAATTTGTCTTTGTTGATAGATGTGTACATACGTAAGTATGTCAGTAGTATTGCGCTTAAGTAATTGTGCCATATCTGGATGAAACATACTGTGTCACACACTTGTCACTTTGTATGGATTTGTTATTCAGTATGCATTGAGTAACACAATGGATTATACAGCATTGAATCAAAAAATAGGTTTGCTTGCACCTGACACATAAAAGTTAGTTTTAAAATGTTAAATTCAGGGTATCCGTATCAGAAGACTTCCCGTTTTTGTACTGCTTGGCTTATCTCCGTGATTTGCTTTAGCTTTATCTCTGGTGAATGTAAAAAAAAAAATAAGAAGCTCCACGACAGATTTCACTATATTATTGTCGCACTTGTTAGTTGTTGAAAATTCGAGCTGTGAAGACGAGAATTGTTTTAACTTGTTGTTTAATTTGATAACGTCGTTGTTGTTCTGGAATTTTTTCAGATTTACTCTCAAGAATCGTATGCTACCTTTGATACATGGCTTGGAAAGTCGTAAGTTTATTTTTTCTGTTTTTGCTCTTTTCTAGTATCGTGTAGTAAAAGTTAGTATAATTGTCAACCATAGTCTACACTACTCAGCACCTGAAATAACAAGATTTCGCCGCACGTAGTTCGTAGTAGATTGATTATATGAGATAGATTCATATGTGACTAGTGTAACGAGCGATAAACTTATCAATGCGTATGGGCAGTTTATATAGCAAGTCAGGACCTAAAGTGAAGTCGTTGAACAATTAAAAACAACTCATTTGCGACAGTTTCGTGAGTGCAGCGTAGTAGTATGTATATCGTTGTGTACTCACAGATGGATAGTTAGGTGAGGTTCTGTGGTAGAATCCTCATTAGACTTAAGACAGCTCGAGTGGATATGGTGAGTTATTGTAAGTTTAGTTGGAGAATGTAATCTGGTGTGATTGGCATTTGTGTTGTTTTTGTTTCCGTGTAACTTTTTCTCTGATAAATTTGTGCATTGGCTCTTACATGTAAAGAAAGGTGATAATAAAGTATTTGTCTTGTATACACAGTTTAGCTGATCATTCTTTGGGGATTAAGTTGCAAGAATCTCGTATGAAAATCGTTACTTTTTACTACGACTGGGCCTTTTTAAAAAACGAAGAGCTGTTTCGAGGGTTTATAGACTGTTTGAATGCCTTGTCGACAAGAGACTTTGACTATCTTGCTGCTACACCTCCGTCCAAAAACTCGGTGAGCAATTTTTAATTTTCTTATTTCTACTGCAACCACAGGCGGAGTTTCCATGTGCACGTTTTTGTTTAGAAATAATTGTGTCAGAGTATACGATCGGAAGTTGTTGGTCATTTTTGAAGACAATATTGGTGTATGATTGATATTTTCTATGAAGTTCTTGGTATGAATTGTACCATTGAAGGACGAGTGGTTTTTGCTAAAAATAGTTCACACTGACACTCTGCTTGCGCTCCTCGCGTGTTTCCACTTTATTTATGGATCAACATAATTATGGAATAATGTAGATAAGATATCAGTGGATAAATCATTCGCCATTCATTGCTATATTTAGAGTAAGCACATAAACAGAGTGGAATGAACCGTCTGCATCCTTTGATTTTTAAAAGTTTAAACTTAGTATTTTGTGTTGTAGTGCAGTCTCAGATATAATCTTTTTTTAATTATTTATAGAATTTTGCTGCTCCTGGTTTCAAGCTTAATGCGTTTGAGATGCCTTTGAATGGAAATTCTATTGTTTCTGACCCTGATGATGCCCTTCTAGAAACAAAGTTTTTACCCGAGAAAAAAGGAACTGCGGTCGAAATACCGAGGCGAACACTAAATTCTGCTGTAATAAATACTTCAGGAAGAACAAATGAAATTTCACAAACAAGCAGTGTGCCCGACTTCTCCTACATTTTAGACGGTTCTCCAGTTACTAGTAGTGATTTCTCAACTATAAAATCAGACTCTGTAAAAAACTCAAACAACGATTCAAAATCAAAGATTACAGATACTACCGGAAATGGAGGAACAAAATCTTTTCTAGAATCGGGTGGGCTTATTCAACCTCCCGCTCTTGGTAATTTTCCGTTGCCTCAAAAAGGCCAATCCCTTTCTTCATTTTTAACTTCTTTATCAAATACGTTGCCTGAACTGGATAGAGAAAATGCTCACTTCAATGTATCGGAAGCTTTAATTTCTGCTTTCGAGAGATTGAAGGTAAAGGAAAAGACTGATAAGCTAATGGAAGCGAAAAGAATAGCTGCAACTGAAGCAATGTTTGAAAGTCCGTACGACCATGTACGACGTAGAAAGCATTTCAGATCCACTAGATCTTTTGTTAACACTGAAACGGATGATTCAGAGTAAGATGTGTTTTATTTGTATACTGAAAATATTTCCTATTCTTTCTTATAATTTTGTAAATATTCATGCCTCCCGCATTTGCGACTAACAGTACGGTTTGATTAATGATATCCAGATTTGAGTACTGGAGACAGCAACCTCGTAGGCCTCCGGCCAGTGTCAAGAAAAAACGTCGTTACAATCAGGTTTTAGGATCTGACGGGCGGAGTGAAAGCTTTAAGTCTACGACAGGTATGAAGTCGAATCTCAAGAGAACATTTTTATTCTGTTGTTAAATTTGAGTAATCTATCCAATTACTAATGATGGTGTATCAGAGCAGATTTTTTTAACGGAATTTTATAGACCTGACTACAAGCTTGAGTCCTTCACCTCCTTCGTCTGAAGAAGATGAAGTCGTATCTTCTTTCTCTGCTGAAAATATTGCAATGAGCTTACTACGAAACTCAAAGATGAAAAATGTACAGTTATCGGATGCTTCAGAGTTGCAGTGGATGGTGTCTGAGTCGCAAGCTCCTCAAAATCTTCTGCCGCTTCCAAAAAACTGGAACAGTGCATCTGAAAGCGAAAGCGATTATTCTTGTGGTGCTTTAGATAAGAGTATGAGACTGAGAGGCACATCTGATTGGGCTCCACCTAGGCCTCAAATAATTTTTACGATTCATCCCCCTCCAAAGTAATTGACTATTTTATCGCAGCAAATTAACTATTATAGTGCAACCCGTCCATTCCATGTTAATTGTAAATAAAATAATATGTAAACTCAATATCCGATTTCAGTCTTCATAATCTCCTTGAGTGTCAAAAGTATCGCTGCGCCGGTTGTGGTATGAAAGTTGAACCAAGATATGGAAGCACATTCCGCTATTGCAACTACCTTGGACGATATTTTTGTACTGGATGTCACACCCTGAAAAAGGCCAGACTCCCTCAAATGATAATCCACAAATGGGATTTCAGTCCGTAAGTTTCCTAAATAATATGAAATCACTGATATAGGGCAATTAAAATACTTCTATTTTGTTACAGTGCTCATAGTTTTGACGTCATGCATTTGTTGCTTTTAGTTATTTGGTTTCAAACTTCAGTGCAACTCTGTTAGAGAGTCTTTTGTCTGATCCCGTTTACAACATTATGGCTATCAACCCGAATTTGATGAAAAAAGTTCGGTTGAATAATTTTAGAAACTATCGCATTCAGCTTGGCTACCTCATCGAATACGTTCGGAATTGTAAAGCTGCTACTTCGTAAGTTATATTCCTTGTGGCGTAGCCGCAATACACGAGTTCGTGCATAACTGTTTAAAATTCAGATAAACGTTGGATAATGTGGTCGCCGCATTTGATACTTTGGTTAACTTAGGTTGTGTGATGAACTGGACAAGTTTCCCGCGTATTATGCAGTAGACGTGGATTTGTATTCGTTGCAAGATCTGGTAGAACTTCGTTTTTCCACTGGTCTACCACTGAAAACAAAGGAATTCGTCTCCAAAGGCGTTATGCATGTGCTTCAGTGCGAAGTAATTTTTGTTCTGCTATACTGTTTTTTTATTGTGGCTTTATTTTGATTTGGTTTTAAATGTTGTGCTATCCTTTATTTACAGTTATGTAAGCAGCTAGGCTTTTTATGTGAAGTTTGCAAAAAGGATGAAGTAATTTTCCCGTTTCAACTCAACCGTGTGGCTCGGTGTGGGAAATGTATGAGCTGCTTCCATTCAAAATGTTTCAACCCTGGACTGACCCATTGTCCGAAGTGTCTTCGCGTCTCAGTTCGCAGTCGAAATGTATCTGGAGTCGTAATTGCATAGTACTTTACATAGTAATAAAAATAACCTTAATGCGATACATTTTGTACTTCGTAGTTGTACTCCATATTCTTCACGTGTACTTAAGTATTTAGATAACGTCTATCGTTTGCGAAAAGTTAAACATCCTTGCAGTTTCAGTATTTTTAACGAGTTATAATTAACTGTTGGTTGATTAACATATTCACAATATTTGGACGTAACTAAAATTATTTAGCATTGAGTTTTCAGAGGAGAAAGATGTTTATGATATTGAATGGACAGGAAGTAAACAGTATTTCTGTATTGTGTGACTTCACAAAGTAGTATCCGGTAGTTTTCTGAAAGGAAGCAAAAGTTGTTTCCGTTAACATGTTACCATTAAGTTATCTCAGTTGTTACCACTTCGCATTCTAGAAATGCACAACATAATTATACACATTACAATTATTCGTGTATGCAACTACACTAAGAGCTAATTATTTTATTTGTATTATGTAATTTCTGGTCACGCGACAGCCTAATAATAAAGCAGCAGGGAAAAACATATCCCTTGTCTTTAGTCAGTGTTAGCTAGAGGTACATGAATAGATCTGACATTTCACTAATAGCGCGAATCCTGTTCTGTGCAGCTTCTAAGATATACAACTAATATGCTGTATCTACTAATTAAATAGAAAAAACTAATTTCGTTCATTAACTGGTAACTTGTGTAAGATCATATTTTTTTTACTTTCTTTGTCAAAAGTAGTGGCTCATTGTAGCTGTTGCAGTTTGTACTACAGGTTTTCTTACTTCTTACAAGTATAATAGGCAATAGGGAATGGGCTTTTGTAATAACTTATTATGTTCAATAAAAATACTACACCAGACCAGCATAGCAGACCGTATATGTATACATAATAGTTAAATGCAGTACAGTAAATGAATACCTATCTCCAATATTGCTGGACCATTCCAATGGGGTAATAAAATCACAATTATCGTAACATTAAAAATGTGTTCCAAGTTCATCTTGCACCTTTATTACGTTATTACGCTTTTATACTTTTACAAACATTTCCTGAAAGTCTTACCCGTGAATAACGGTGGCTACTTCCATAAAGCCGAAAGCAGTTGAACATGGTGTATACTATAATTAAATATAACACTAAAGAAGATTATTTAAGTGCCTTTTAATTTAAATAATAACAAGAATGATGCAGTTCTTATGAACTAAAAGCGTATAAATCCAATTCTTAAAGTAAAAGTCCAAATCATCCTTCAAAAATTCCAACAGCAGTTTTAACCCCAAGTATTCCAAGGGGTAGGGTTGGTCCAACCAGAAGTTTGTCGGTTGTTTCCAGGATTTCCTCGAGGCGGCTGTTGGGGTGCTCTGTTGCCATTACCAAAAGACACAGGTCCACCCGTACCCGTATTTGGTCTGGGGGCTTGTGTACCATTCTGAGGCGTCGCAGTCACAGCTGGAGTCGTTATTACTCCTTGAGAGTTGATAAGATTCATGGTACTAGGAGCACCGCCTTCCCGGATCAAAGTGACTTCAGGGCGATGAACAATTCTCACCTACAGACGAATATTTTTGTTTTCATTTGGGTAGTTTTAATAAAAGCATACCTGACTAATTATTTAAGCATACAGTATTCGTATCCTTATGTATTGCATATATGTATAATACGAATTGTATGGACTCGGAGATCGGTACACTGAACTTTAACCCATGAAAATTTGATTTGTTCACATTTTTGAACGTTTTTTAAAAATATATCAAAATGTTTACATCGTATGCCAGAAACAAGTTTGGATCTGTAATCTACTCGTCATTTCTGTTAAAACGGCGTATTACAAAAAATTGTATCAAACATTTTATTAACATCGAATTTTATGTAATAATTACTTTAGTATGTGCAACAAACCTGAACGCTACGCATGTTGGCGTTGGGAATGACGAAGTCATCTAAGAACGGCAGTGGATTCATGGTATTCGGTGTTACAGCATTCCTATTTTATTTTTTAAATAATACAATGCACATTACTTTTTTCCAAATAATTTCCTCACAAAGTAAAATATTTACATACCTATCGAATGGGAATCCCATTGGTTTTGCATCTGGGTAAACTTCGTCCAAAATTCCACAGTAAGTCACCTTAAAATTTAAAGTGTATGCATAAGTTTATAAACATGATTCCAGGCATATTACACAATTCATACTGTGCCACTTAGACGCAGGTGTAAACTGTTATTGTACAAAATAGTAAAATAGTAACCACATAACACTTACAGCATCTTTACAACCTTGGCGCTGAGCCTCAGTTTGGGGATTAGTTCTGCTAGTCACATCCTCTGCTCCATTTGTAATAATCACATACAAGTCAAATACAACTCCTGATGGGGACCCTTTGGGAATGAGCTATATTGATTAAAATAGGGTAAAATATTAGGGTTGCACATCTGTTGCATAATGCTAGAACGTCTGTTTACTTTGAACTTAAGGAGGAAGTACAGGAACTTTTATATAGGGACTAGGATTAAAGCGCACCAAATATTTATGGAAAGAAAGTCTAACAAATTTTTCCTATATCAAAGAAGAATTTCAAAATTGCAAAAGAAATTCCAAACCAAATGATCAGGCCATCCACATCCACAGACGGCTTGCTGAGCGGATGGTTCTTGTGGCAAACCCTCCAGATCTCTGAATGTTTGATTCCATGGGATTGTCAGAGTTGATTCCGTTGAGTTTCGGACGATCTGATTTTGTCCAGGTTGCACTAGTTATACAATGAACCATTTGTTAATGTACTGAAATAGTCGTTCAATCCGTGAATTGAGCGAATGATGAATGAGCGATTGGGTCCACCTTTCTAAGTACCGGACCTTCACATAAAGGGAATTCTACCGGCTCAATACGGACCGGACCGTTTAAGTCCTTTCTGCAGTAGTCCGTATACTATAACGACTGACCACTAACGAATATCTATATCATACGTATTGAAAAGAAGATAGCAACATACATTGAGTGGTGAATTTATCCAGCTCAAAAAAGAGAAGTCGCTGATCGCGGAAAGCAAAACGCTGTCCGATTTCATTTTGTCTGGGAGCCATGAAGATCCTTACGGTGCCCGTAACTGCTTGTCTTCCACTATTCGCAACCTAAAGTAAATATTGCCAAATAATTGCCTATCTATGTATACACATCCTGTTCTTTTCCCGACTATTAATCTCCTTCTTAATTTAATTAACCACTTAATTATATATTTCCTGCTGTGAAGGAAAACCTACATTGAGGAAAGTAAAACCGAATAGAAAAACATTGTTCTACAGATAAAATTAGTACCTACGTTGACAGGAATTTAACTAGATTTATTTCCTTACGGAGAGACGATACGAGAAAGGTTCATGAGCCAAGTGTGTAGTTCGAGCCCATACTGGTCCAAGATTCATAGCCCCTGTACGGCCGAAATCCAAACCACGATCTAAATCAATGTCACTTTCCATCCAGTGAGTAACCTAAAAATAACCAGTACGTACACATTATACACTTCCAGTGTTCTTAACATGAAGTAAGTAATAATGGTTTATATTTTTAACTGCAAACACAAAATATAATTTGAACAAATCATACCAAAATGTTTGGATTGCGGCTTCCGGTTTGGACCTGGAGGCTGCTAAGTTGAATCCCTTGCCAGACCAACTGCATTTAATTTTGTTAGAGTAAACAGATCACACTTCTTGTAAGTAGTTCAATAGTTGACAGTAAAAGTGTTCATATCGACATTCGACATATCTAATGGCAGACATATGTAGTGGTAAGCGTTACCTGTTCCGTGGTATAGGGCTGGAGGCTCTGTTTGTACTTCTCAAATATGTCATCCACGTATTTATGAAATCTGTAGAAAACTGGATCTCGCATTGAAGTAGATGGATTTCCGACAGCTGCAACTTGTTCCTATTAAATGTTATTAAAATTGTCCAATTAATTGTAGCATCAAAGTACATAGTTTATAGATAATATAATACACTCTGGTAGCAATGGTCATACAATGGACTTTAATTACCAGGTGCCGATGATCAGGATCATGCGCAAATCCAAGCAAGAAGTGTCCAGTGTTGTGAAAATCCCCGTAAAAGCGTTCATTGGGTGTAATCATTGGGCCACCGTTTTCAACCATATCTCCCAAAATATCGATTCCAGTGGCCTCCGTTAGTGGAAGTCGTTCCCCATTTCTCTGAGATTGCACGCATTAACATTGTTTTAATCAAACCAAAAAGTTCGAATGCCGTAGCATAGGCATATATTTGTATCATACATATGTATTATCCTAAACTAGGAGAGAACTCATTCTTACCCCTATTACAACTCCGGTGTCAATAGCTTCATGTATTCGATCAGCCCATTTTCTCATGTCATCCAGGTTTGCCCTTAGATTTTCCACAGGGCGATTAATACTCTACATACATGCGTTCACCAAATCAATAACTGAACTGCTGATATACAGATCGATTTCTAAGACTTTAATACCCGAGATTATTCATTACATAATAATTATAATATAAGGATTTCTCCGCGTTGGCACTCACCGAAAGACTTGTATTCTCTTGTCTGCTTCCCCAGGTTAACCCTGAATTTGTTTGAGTCAGTTTAGAAAAGTATCCTTCGGGTATAGGGCGATCTAGTTGTAAAGGCGTTGTAAGACCGTAATTATGGCATAGACGCTCCGCATCGTATCTGTTTATTTTCGTATAGTACTTTAATTTGTTGTTGACAGGTGGGTTTTCAAAGTAATCGCCATTTTTAAAAAAGAAAGACTCATTATAGACTAACCTAGCTATCATTGAATGATGCATGTAGTAAAACAATTCCCCTTTTCTATTTCTCTGTCCTGGTTCAGCAGTGATCGTGTAGATCAAATGCCAGTGCCAGTGATGACTGTTCATTGCTACGTCTTCTCGAAAGTACGCCAGCCTGTTCTCTGGATTGCTGTCTTGTCCAGTGAAGTTGCGATCCAGGACAATTACTGACTATTTATCGGTTTGTAAACATAAAGTATCTTTATTATTAACTTTGAAGATGCTACTAAATAACTAAAGCGCTATGGGCATACACCACTTGCGCCATAGACAACTTCAGCTGAATTTTGTAAATGTAATGCTTCTGTGTAATTTGAAAAGTCCGTAGAACTTCATTTTTTTTAAAGCTACTGCATATTACGATTAGTAAATTCTTTGGTGTGGTAATTCTAAAAAATGCATGTTCTCTAATTCATCGTGTAAACATAACATTCTTAGTTAAAAAAAAAATTCTAAATGCACCCTGTTACGAGAATCGCGTGTATGTGACAGGAATTAAGGCCCGATTTATATATATAAAAAAAAAGAAATATTCCTTACTCTGTCCTCCGGTGGTAAAGCACCAATTTGTTGAGCCATTCGGATTGCCTGGGTGTTTACGAAAGCATCCGGCATAACTTCAAACAAGGCTGGCATACGAAAACCTCTCATGTCCCTCCGACGAAGGCAGCAACTTGCCACAGCAAAAACCCACATGTCACAGTTTACTGCCGGGCTGTCACGGCACGAACATGCCATTGCCAGAAAATCGTCAGTGTTTGGTTGTCCTAAAATAATGTATTTTTTTAAACAGAAATTTAAAGACAGAGTTGTAATTAATTGAAATTAAAGACAGAAAATAGTGTACCCAGAAGAATAGTTGAAAGCTGTTGAGCAGCTTGTCTATGATTGGGGATGAAGTAAGAAAAGATGGTGTTTTTCGGACACAGAGTTCCGATCTTTCCCAGATCCGGCATTTGAACTTTCTTCACAGCAATGCTCCGTGTGTTCGTCATTCCCGTGAAACTTCCTCGAATCGTCTCCGACGCATGCCTTTGACTTTGGGTCTAAAGGGATCACAGATGCAGCTTTGAGATTTTTGTAAATTTTAATTAAATTTTCTACACAGGTGATACTACACTTACCAGGTTGTCCATCGGAACATTGTACACAACCCTTGAATTTCCAACTCCTCTGGGAACTCCAAAAGACAATGGCTCACCCACTTTTTCAAACAAATACATGAAACTACGCTGTGTGTCGCTATTCATCTTGGCTCGTATAGTTATGCCCTGGGGCAACTTGGCAGAATAATAATAATAAAAATGAGAACTTTATTTAAAATAGTAGCTTTTAATGACGAGATGAGTGGCAACCTTTATAAATTGCAGTTTTCCGAAACAGAAACTCAAATGAAGCATCCTATATATACTCCTTTTTATACCCATGGCCATGATGAAAGCTCAGGAGATAACTTCCAACCGCAATAGATAATAAGATAATTATAAAAGCAACGGAGCAACCAATACGAAAGGAATGTAGTAGCTACAGATATGCATATTTTCGCTTAAACGATCCTTAGCCGCAATTCTGATGCAAATTCATTTTGTTGGTAAATCTTATAATTAAAAAGTTTTAGCGCTTATGCTTTTTAAATGCCGTTTTTTGACTGTTCCCTGCATTCGCTTCCTCATCGCAATGCTTCCTGATGTGCGTATTGTGACAAAGCTGCGGTTGTGTAAATATAACTACTTGCGGTATTAAAGTAAAAGAGCACGAGCCCCTAGAAGAATAATTCTTTAACTAGAAAGAACCTATTAATGATGCGGTTCCAGCATTTAATTCATTAATATTTTCCTCCTTATGTGATGAACTGGGCATGTTACCTTTCCTGTCAATTTCCGGTGGACGCGTGGGTTTGTATTTGTTGTAGGTTGTATATGGTTGAACTACGTTCTTCTGAACACTACGGTTTGCTAGTGAAAACTAAGGCGGCCCAAAATTTCACGTATGTCGTTTAAATAATTCCTTTTTTTTGCAATCCTTTATTTCCTGGCATTTCCTGTTTTTTTTTCTAAAAAATTTCCGGGTTTCTAGTGCTACTAATAAACTTAATTTTTTCATAAAATTGTACTATATATTCACGAAATTAATTGTATTTCACCACAATAAATGATCGAACTTTTTTTAGGAACTACATATTCATTTCTTAACCTCTACTACATATTATATAAATATTGTTCCTCTAAAACCAAACCTAATCAAGGCTGGCTGCGTCTAGTTGGACTAGACTACCGGACTAGCGACTAGACTAGATTTTTCTGCTTTTTTGGCCGTTTTGACTAGACATTTGGCACCCATTTGGCCATAAGTTCAAAAAATTGTGAATAGATTAGACTAGACTAGCAAGAATCTTCGAACAAAATGACTAGACTAGACTAGCCTCGATTTTTCCCATGTTAAGCGATAGGCAACTTGCTGACTGCACTCAACTTGACTATGGTAGATTTTTGTGTTGACCAGGCTAGACTATTTATGTAGGTCGGGAAAATAGTGTGACTAGACTAGAAAAACTTTTGACCAGCCTTGATTAAAAATCCCTTTTGAGCGTTGATGTTTTCTCAAAAAGCGACAATTACGTGTTAAAAACGCGTTTGAAGTCCCTATGAGATTTCGTGCTTTCAAAACTCTAGGTTTAGGTACTAAAGATGTTCTTTTAGGCATCGTGGAATTTCTTGATTTTGGAAATATTCCTGATTTTCGTGAAAATAATGTGATAAGCGTAGCAAACGGGTAAATATTAAACATTCCTGGAACAACCCGTACCCATCTGTTGAATTCCTGGCTGTAAGCTATAATCCGTATTTGGGTCGCCTTAGTGAGAACTCAATCGAATTCATAGCCCTACATTACCTTACAGTAATTAGTTCGCTACGTTTGACTTCCTGCGGTAACTCTTTTCAAGAATTTGCAATCAACTTCAATTTCTAATTATGGCCTAATTTTGCGCCTTTTGCCTAATCATGTACTCGAACCAAACTAAATTCTAAGTATTAAGACTTTTATTTTAATATTGCATAGCATTGTATTCTTATTAAGCACCCATGTAAAGGTAAACCGGATGCAATGATTTGAACTGTATTGGACTTGTCCAGGTCCTAGTGCTACGAAGCCATGCCATGAATATTGTTTGTTGTTAACTCCCCATCTTTAGATCACATGGCCCCTGGGTACACCAGATACTCGTGTATGCAAGTCATGTTATATGTAGGTACCTTATCTTTTCTTTTTATTAAATAAATGGAATAAATATGTATGTTCATAGTTAATCGTCCCACTTTATTACAATTAATTGACGTAATTGGTTACAAAAACGGCTCTTAAAAGACTTTCCATTAGTACGGTAACTTACATAAGTCCCAGTATAGTTGAATATTGTGCATAGCATTCTATAGTACATTGTTATTATGTAAGTGTTTGAATAGTAATAGCGATAAGAAATAAGCTATTAACTGACATCCACGGAAAAAAATCGGGTTGCATACCCTCAAGGTGAGGGTAGAACGAAATTACGAAGGTACTTCAGTAGTACGTTTAAACCCAGTTGTTAAAGTAAAAGTCCAAACAATCAATCCTTCAAAAATTCCAACAGCAGTTTTAACCCCAAGTACCCCATGGATTAGGGTTGGCCCAACCAAAATTTTGTTGGTTGTTTCCAGGATTTCCTCGGGGCGGCTGTTGGGGTACTCGGGCAGCATTACCAGAAGATGCAGGTCTACTCTGATTTCGTCTGGGAGCTTGCGTAGCGTTCTGAGGCGTCGGAGTCGCAGCTGGAGTCGCAGCAGGAGTCGTTATTACTCCTTGAGAGTTGATAAGATTCATGGTACTAGGAGCACCGCCTTCCCGGATCAAAGTGACTTCAGGGCGGTGAACAATTCTCACCTACGGAAGAATTATTTTTACTTTTCAGTTATGTATTATTAATAGACGTATACCTGACTAAATATTTGAGCACAGAGTATTCACATGAGACATGAGAGTATTTGTAAACGTTGCGTCTGTACGTAGAACTGCGTCGCTGTCTTTAATTTAAAATGACGTTATGAAGTATGACCAACCTGGGCGTAGCGCATGTTGGCATTGGGCATGATGAAGTCATCTAGGAACGGCAGTGGAGTGGTGGTATTCGGTGTTACAGCATTCCTATTTTAATTTTTTTTTAATGATGCATGTAGTACACAAACAAGTAAGGCATTTTCCCCAAATGCAAAAGGGAGCGTTAAAATATATACATACCTATCGAATGGGAAGCCCATTGCTTTTGCATCGGGGTAAACTTCATCCAAAATTCCACAGAACGTCACCTTAAAAGTTTATGTACAAGATTATTTCGTGAAAATGATTTGAACATGATTTAAGGTTTCCCAAACAATGTGTACTGTGGTAGTTACACAATTAAAACTTCCACAAAATAGTCAACACTTACAGCATCTTTACAACCTTGGCGCTGACCCTCAGTTTGGGGATTAGTTCTGGTAGTCACATCCTCTGCTCCATTTGTAACAATCACATACAAGTCAAATACAACTCCTGATGGAGACCCTCTGGGAATCAACTATGTTGATAAAAATAGGATAAAATATTAGGATTGCACATCTTTTGCATAATGTTAGTAGTTCTATGTGCA